>VDFB02264225.1:0-18832 GCA_007258455.2 Sequoia sempervirens | reverse complement strand
TCTTTTAATGGCCTCTTTAAAATTAGCAATGAGAAAATCATCATCTCTAGTAAAAACTAAATCATCAACATATAAGACAACAATTAAAACCTTACCATCAACTGCCTTGATGTAAAGAGTGGGCTCACCATCACTTCTTCTAAAGCCATTGCTCATCAAATATGAGTCAATCCTATTGTACCATGCCTGTGGAGCTTGATTTAGTCCGTAAAGAGCTTTCTTTAGCCTATAAACCTTGTGTTCTTAACCCAGAACTTCATATCCAAATGGTTGCTCCACATAAACCTCTTCTTTCAATACTCCATTAAGGAAGGAAAACTTCACATCCATTTTAAATACCTTCCACATGTGCTGGGCTACAATTACTATGACTTTCTACATAGTTTCCATCCTTGCAACAAGGGAAAATGTCTCATTATTATCTATCCAAAACTGCTATTTGTACCCCTTGACAACTAATCATTCCTTGTGTTGGTCTATCCATCCTTCGACATTGCACTTGGTCTTGTAGACCCATTTCACTCCAATAACTTGCTTCTTGGGAGGAAAATTGGTTAGCTCTCATGTTTTGTTCCTTTCTATTGCATCTATCTCTTCATCCGTGACTCACACCATTTCTCCTCTTTCACAGCTTCTTCAAAATAAATTAGATCACTATGAGAAAATAATGAAAAATTCACACTCATCAAATTCTTCATCATACCTTTCATTCTAGTAGATCTCCCTTAGACTCTTGGTCTTCTTTGGCATTAGGGACGAAAGAGGTGGTTCTAAACTTTCACTGTTGTTACTACTATGTTGAACTGGTAGGTTTAGGAGTTGTTGGGAGGTTTTAGGAGCTCTACTAGTGATTTTAGGAGCTCTTCTAGAGCTTTCAGGAGCTCTCAGGAGCTCTTTAGGAGTTGATCTTGTGGAGCTTTCAAGATCCAATCCTCTGGCTATCTATAGTTGCTTGCCTTTCTATCTGCTCACTTCAAGAGCTTTTAGGAGTTGTTGGGAGCTTTTAGGAGCTCGATTGATAGCTTCAGGAGCCAATCCTCTAGCTAACTGTATATTTCTTCCTGACTATCTTGTTGACTATCATCTAGCTTCAGGAGCCATCATGAGCCATCGAGAGCTTTCAAGAGCTCTTTAGGAGCTTTTAGGAGCTTGGTGGACACTTTTAGGAGCTTTTGCAGACTCATCTTGCTCAAATTAATGTTCTATTTTTGCTTCTTCAGGAGCTATTAGGAGTGGTTCTGAGCTGTTAGAATCTACCACTCCATCCCATGACTTATCTTCTAAGAACTCGATGTCCCTACTAATTAGTATCTTTTTGGTGACTGGATTGTATAGCCGAGAGGCTTTGGAGTCTTCACAATAGCCCATGAAAATTCATTTTTCACCCTTGTCATCCAATTTCTACCTCTTTTCTTTAGGAATATGTGTATATGCTACACACTCGAACACTCTCAAGTTCTCAAATATCCACTTGCATCTTGTCCATGCCTCTTGAGGTATCTTGTCATGGACCTCCTTTGTTGGACTTCTATTAATCAAATAAACAACTATTGCTATAGCCTCTCCCCAATATTTAGTCGGGAGTCCTTTTTCTTTCATCATGCTCCTTTCCTTCTCCATGATGGTCCTATTCTTTCTCTCAACCACTCCATTTTGTTGTGGAGTATAACTAGCTATTAGCTTCTTCTTGATGACATTTTTCTTGCAAAAATTCATAAACAAATTAAAGGTATATTCTCCTCATCAATCTAACCTTAAGACCTTAAGCACATGTCCGCTCTCCTTTTCCACTTGGGCCTTAAACAATAAAAACTTATTAAATGCATTAGACTTATGCTATAAAAAATAGACCCATGTCTTATGGTTGTTATCATCAATGAAGGTCATAAAAAATCCACTTATACCAACAAAAATGATTTACATAGGGCCTACCAAATCCATATGCACCAGCTCCAATGGTTCTCTTTCATTTGTAGATTTTCCCGATTGAAAGGGTTTCCTATGTTGCTTGCCCAAAATGCAAGCCTCACATATGACATTAGGTTTTACTATTCTTGGAAAACCATCAACCATTTTGTTCTTGGATAAAATATTCAAACCAGCATAGCCTAAATGTCCATACCTGAGATGCCATAACTTGGAGGGATCTTGAATGGTGCTCTTGAACACTACATGATGTACTGTTGTACATTCTCCATTCATGAGAGGTGTAACAATGGACTAAGATGAGGAAAAATGTCTCAATCTTCAATGGGAAAATCTGGTTCTCTATCATTTGAACTACTGCAAACACCTTTGTCCTCTCATTCTTGTCATAAATGATGCATTGATCCTTCTCCATATGGACTTTGTAACTATTTTGGATCAGCTATCCAACACTCATGAGGTTATGATTTAACCCAGGAGCAATAAATAAATTTTGTATCTCCTTCTTCTCACCTTGCTTGTTCTGGATCATAATAGATCCTCTTCCAACAATAGGAACTAATCCATTGTTCCCCATTCTTATTTCAAACTTTACATTTTTTTTAATGAAAGAAAAAATAATTTCATTACCACTCATGTGGTTGTTGCAACCGCTATCCAAGTACCATACTTCAGGGCTACCTTCTTCACCAATGTTGCACATGATGAATGTTGTGGACCGGTTTCCTTCAGCCACATTCAAATCAACCACATTTGTATTTTGTTTTGACTGATCTCCTTGCTTGGTCCAACATTCACTCGCATAATGACTAAACTTATGACAATAGTATCATTCAAAATTTCTTGTGTCATTCTCCTGAAACAAACTATTGTTCTTCTTGCCTCTTCGAGAGCTAGTCTAAGAGTTGCTCGCTCCCTCTTGGTTGTTTTCTCATGTCTAGCTTTCTTCTCTAGAATTACCACGTTCAAATCTCCCTCTACCACATCTGTAGCTATTTTTATCTCTCCCACATCTTCTTGCATTCAACTAAGCTTTAAAAGCTTTCTCTTGGGAGGAACTTGTAGGCCTATTTAGGTGCTACTCATGGGTTTGCAGAGAACCCATCAGCTCATCAACAAACAACATTGTGAGATCATTTGCCTCTTCAATAGAAATTACCAATGCATCAAAAATTTTGGGTAAGCTCCTAAGGATTTTCTCCACAATCATCTGGTCTTTAAAGGCTTCTCCATTCACTCTCAGCTGGTTTATGAAACCTATGAGTCTTGTGTGGAAAACTGAGATGGACTCACTGTCCTGCATTTCAAGAGTCTCAAACTCTCTTTGAAGCATCTGGAGCTTCATCAATTGGACCTTGTCAGTTCCTTTGTAATTCGTTTGGAGGGTTTCCCATGCTTCCTTTACATATTTATTTGCTACTATTTTTGGAAAAATGGCCTCTATAAAGGCTCCTTCTATCAAACTTAATGCCTTAGCATCTTTCTTCCTCAACTCCTTCAACTAGGTCTTCTGGTTGTTTGTGAGCACAACATATGTTGTTGGGCCAGTTACATAATTGAACCCATTGACCAAAAACTCACACAAATAATTGGAAACCATAATGGACTTCATTTTATTCACCCAAACATCATAGTTCTTTGCATTAAAGGATGGTGGTTTCTTCTAGCTCTTTCCTTCATCTCTACCCATGTCTCCTACACAAAAAAAACTCAATAACCAGAAAAGACAAATGCCCTAACTCACAAAGAAATGGGGCCTATGGCTCTGATACCATGTCAAAATTTCTAAATGCACAAAAATCACAAAGTTTTTGCTCTATTTTCCCTAAAACACAAACAAGGGAATATAAATTCGGAATAAACAAAATGCAAGAAGACAAATTTGGGCTTGCAATATTTTCCTTTTGTATTAAATATGCTGAAAAAGACAATACAAGAAAGATCAAACTTAAACTACTAAAGGAAAACTCTAAGCTTTGAATTACTATTTACTAGGAGCAATCAACTGCATAACCAAAAATAGATAACTTTAGGAGCTACTAGGACCTCACTGGTAGGAGCTATGCAGAGCTCTTTAGGAGAAATGTCTTCTCACACACAAAACAAACAGTTGCTACTATTCAGGACCTTTCAAGAGCTCACATAGAAAACATTCTCTAAATAACACAGAGAACAAAGAACATTCCCTTCAGAATATTGCTGCTCAAGAATTCAACCTCTCCCAGATTTTCAACAGACAAAATAATAGCTTTCAATTTTTTTTGTCTTCAACAAACGTTCCCTCTCAAATTCAAAATTACCTACCAGCATTGAATTGGAATTCAAAAATTCCTAACTTCATTAATTGTTCTACAATCTTATGGTGCATGTCAGGAACAAGTGGGGAAGGCAATCCCCAAAAAAATGTTTCAGCTACAGGCATTGAATTGCCTTGATAGGTAGGTAGCAACAGGAAGAGGCTAAGGAGCATTCAATTTTCCAATCACATTTTGTACCAAGTCTTCAATGCTCAATGACCTTGTAAATCCATTCTTCTATCTATTTCTTCATATTCCAGATTTGAACCAAATCTCTTCTCCTTTATTTCATTTGATACTACCAATATGAATTAATCTGTATATAGTGATATTATTATCGGGATCTTCTTATCATAATGATTGTTTATAATTTTAGAAATTTGAATGTAGATGATTTAAAACACCACACCTTTGTTTTTATGGTATTTTTCATCTTTTATAATATGAGAAGGGAACATTTAGTGTTCTTTAAGTTTCTCTTTCAAGAACAATTGAGTAGAATTATCTTTACCTTTGTTGATTATCACATTAAAGAAAGAGTGAGCCTCATAAGCTAATCTGAAGAATTTGTGGCATGGTTCTATTGTATAGACGGGTTGGTGAAGGGGAAAATATTAATAATGGTCTTTTAAATTTCTATATCTAGTGTTGATTATAGTGTTGCTATTGCACTAAGTTTCTTTTGGGTACAATGTTTATATTTATAGACTTGCATAACCTTGTTGTGGAAGGAACCCCAACTCTCTTGCCATTCCTATCCTTAGCTTCCTTCAAGTTTCATATTCTTAATTGTTTTGCTTAGGATATTAGTAATTACCCTCTACCTAAGTGATTATTTTCTCCTTCACCTAACCATCATATGGAAAACTATCATGTTTGCAATAAAATATTATAGTTTTTTTATTTTATCTATCACTGTAAAAAGGAAGATAATTCTCCTCATAGGATGTCTTCATCATTATACATCTCTTTATACTTTGAATACTTCACAAATAAAAAAATCCCTAATGAATGTCACTAAAAGTGTATTGTAGCATCTAATTTGTACTGAACAGTCATAGCCAAGCATGCACAATTATATTATTAATTATGGTTTTATTTCTATTATATGATATTGGGTTTGTATACATGATCAAACAAACCATATCTCCAACTTCGTAAGAAGAATTGAAGACATTCATTCTTATTCTTGGATTCATTTCTCTATCACTACAACAATTTTCCATGATGAGGGATTCTACGACTCATTGGAGTATTGGTGTCAATCATAAATTAACCTTTAATGATGTTTATTGCCAAATCTATTATTAGCTTCAATATTTGTTGGTAGGTTATACTTGACAAAAGCTTGGTATGCATAGAGGTGGCTTTTGGATGAATTAGGAAGGTTTGAGTACCGTATTTATTATGATTTATGGAAATGCAATGGATTAATCAATACTAAAACAAATTCAATTTATACTAAGTTACTTTGCATTTGTAATAACTATCTTAGCATTCCATCCTCTGTGCAAACCAAGAGAGGTAAGTATGTTCAATAGCTCAATACAATTAAATTCATTAAGTTAGTTTGTGACATTTTATTTCCTTTAGATGTACTTGTAAGGCATCATAGATATTTATATGATCAATAGTTTAAATTCAAATCAAGTAAACTTATGAATGCTATCACTTGTACCATATTACTGAACTTCAAGGAAATAATGAGAATTTTCCTTATACAATTTATTGTGTGGTGAAATAATGAATAGAATATAAGATAGTATCATATGCATGTAATTGATAGTTTGTTCAGATATAAATATATTATCATTTATCAATGGATTATTGTTCTCAGTAGTACATTTGTTTGTTATCCATATATCATTGGAAATAATAATCTTGTGATTTGAATTTCTAGCTATCAAGACATGATATGAAGGTACACGTCACATGTAAAATCTAGATCAATGGAAAATTAATTTTAGATGAAAGGTATCATTGTCATTTATCATGTTATAGAAAATGAAATCATAGTTGTTGTTGAACTCGAGTGGGTGGCAATTGATGGGTATTGTCTGGGGAGTGGGACCTTAGAAAGGGTTTCATACCCACTAAATACAAGTACTTAATTTTTAATACTATCATTCATAAATCAATTTATTCATAGTCCTAATACTGTTGAGGGTTTTTGGCTAGAGTCCACATGGCTCCATGATGACAATATGGTTGGGTGGTGAGAAATTTTTTACCTGGATTTTCTATTTCGTTAAAAAAATAGAGAAGTTGTTAGTTTATTTATGATTATAATAATGAGATGGAGAAATGAATCATACATATATTGTTATTTTATTTATTTATTTGATTTTTGTATATCTAACTGGGTTGTTAAAATTTTCTCCTCAATTACAAATGAAAAATCAAATTCTACATTTGACTTAGGGTGTTGAATAATCATGTCCATTCTCATCAATCCTAGTGACATATTTTCATCTACATTTATCCCCAATACTTGACCAATGCATGATAGGTGTTTTTGAAATAAACTTGAAAACTTGGAATTGGTAAAGGTTCCATTTTAGCAGAAGGGATGGGGAGTATTCTACTGTTATCACCCCTATTCATATGTAAGGGGAGTTCATCACTTCTATATGTTCTTCTCAACCTCTTGTACTCCAACCCCAATTTCAATAAGTTTACCTCTATTATATCTTGTTTGTTCAAGTTAAAACACTTGATAATAGCCTCTCTTGAGACATCAACTAAGCACCCACCATCTGGAAGCATGAAAATTTTTGCCGTGGAATGATAACTATGGGAAAGGGATTTGATCAACTCAATATCAATGAAAATATTGGGAACAATTAGTTTAGCTAAATCAAGGGTCCACGGTTTGATGCTAGAACCTTATCATTCGTATTTTGATAGAAATACCAATAGAGGTTCCAACCCAACTGAGGAACATTGGGGTCTCTACATCCTTGAGCTAAATCTCTAAAACAAAAATTGGGCCCTTTGTCTACTGAACCATAATAAAGAAAGTAATGGGGACTACAATGAGGGATTACTAGTTTTGGCATCATCCCTTTTAATTCCCGCTTCAACCTTCTTTGGATCCATTTTATAGAATTTACAAAGGTTGATGAACAAAGCTTACCCAATGATATAATTTTCCTTGAAGGATTCCTTTTACTCCAGCAATTTGAGCTTGTCTACAACTTAGCTTCAGTTGTTTTGAAAAATTACTCAACTTATTTCATGTATCTAACACTAAGATGCATTTACTTCTAAATCATAAATTCACAAAATTCAAATCTTTGCATCAAGCACAATTTTATATTTTGACGTTGACAGATGTGATTGGTATGCTTTTGTAGACATGGAAAATATATCGACATGCTTGATCCTGATTACTAACACTATTTCATCCTGAATCACCTTCTCAGCTTATCATCACTCTTCATCCCTGGGTAAGTGCACCAAGATGGTTCCCAAAAAAGGGGCTTAAGTGGCCACTTTTTTTCCAAAATCAGGAAATGTTGAGCTTGGATGTGAAATTGAGGATAGTTACACTCAAAATTTTGAGATGGAACACACACAAGGATCAAAGTGCTCTGAGTCTAGTTTCTAAACTACTAATTTATTTTGAAAATGGTTGAGATTAAGGGGTTCAAAAGAGGGATGTACACAAATTGGTGTTGTTTTTTTTAGAAAAACATAACATAGCAACTCTTGTATGACTTGAGCATGGTGAAATTTTTTATAGTATTTTTAAAATCGCTACAGTCAGAAGTTAGCTAACAACGTCTAGTTGATGCACATTTTTTTTGATCATTTTTTCATGAATATTTGATTTTTTACTAATTTTCTAAGTGGGCACTTCCTGAAAAGTAGAATTTTGGCCATGCTTCCCCTGCAAATTTTGGAAAATAATTGATTTTCTTTTTCTTTTTCTTTTTTAAATTTGTAGAATGGAGTCTAGTTTCTAAAAATGTAATTTATTTGAAATTTTGATGAATGGTTAATTTATAACAAAAAAAAACCAAACACTACTTTTTATCAAAAAATAGACATACAAACAAAAGAAATTATGGATGAAAGGCTTAACATTGTCAAAAAGTGAAAAAAGTTACATCATTAGATAGCTAAGTGGGAACTTAACATTTCCCATGTGTTCGATTTTGTCGATATTGAACTAGATGCAATCTTGATGGTGAGCACAGACTTGATTACGTGAAAAATTGTAGAATTTGCAAAAACACGTCTCTAGCTTTGTTGGGAATTCCCTCCAAGCCTTTGGGTTGGTATTCCAAGGAAAATAATTTCACTTTTTTCTTTTTTTTTAATGTTAAATAACATGAGCACGTTATAATGTGCTCACGTTATAACATGAGCACATTTTTTAAAACTTTTTTGAAAAGTGGCCACAAAATTGGTACCCAACTTCATGCACCCACCCCCCTTAATTAAGTAAATAATTATTTATTTGGTTTAGTCATTCTCTCTTGTTAATTAAATTAATCAATTTGGTTTAATTAACCCCAACTCTCTATTTAATTTTAAGCTTGGATTCCCTAGCCTGCTCTGTGTCTGCGATTGTGCTCATTTTAGAGCTTCTTTGATGCTTTTGGGGGGGCGTTGGTTTGTGGGCAGGGTCTTGCGCTAGTTGGACGGGCATTTTGACCATTTTCTAGCCCATGGGTGGGCATTTTTTTGCCTGATTTCTATCTTTGGCATGTCCTTGGTGGGTGGCTTGTAGTGTTTTGAGACTGTGGGTCTCCTGCCCCGTCTCTTTCTCCATTTTGCTGAGTCTTGATTCATTGGTGCATGGAGAATCGAGGTATAGCCTCTTCTCATGTTTCCTTCAGGGATTTGGAGATGGTAGGGCTGTCTTTTTTGACACATGGCAATGATAAGGATCAGAAAGGTAAACCCCAATCTAGGGAAGGTGTTTCCTCTTCAAAAGGGATGTTTTGATTAAAAAAGGTAAACAAATGTTTTGAGAGATCCAAGGATTGGCTAGTTTTGGTTATTCAACCTAAAAAAAATTCAGAAGATGTCAAATACTGGTGCAATCATGCTCTTATTTGTAAATTTTTGGGCCTTCACCTTTCTTTGCCTATGCAGGATTCTTGGGCGCGTCAGGTTTGGAACCCAGAAGGAGATATGGAGATTCTGATAGCGGCTAATAACTTTTTTCTAGTTATCTTTTCAACCATGTCGGACATGAATATGGAATTTGAGGGAGGCCCTTATTTCTTTAACCAGGCAGGGCTCTACATCAAGCCTTGGCACATGGGCTTCAACTCTACTGAGGATATCCCCTTGCGAGTTCCTATGTGGGTTCACTTGTCGAGGGTTCCTTTGGAATTCTGGAGGGAAGATATTCTTCACTTAATCTCTTTGCTTCTTGGAAAACCTGTGGGTTCAGCTACACAAAATCAAAACCATAAGGTAATTTATTTTGCTCATATTTGTGTAGAAGTTGATTTAAATAATCCATTACCAAATTCTATGGAGATTTGCATGGGATCATCTTCTTGGATCCAATAGCTGGATTACAAGACCCTACCATTTAGATGCAGAATTTTATCATGAATATGGTCATTTACATCGTAGATGTCCCAAAAATAAGTCTTCCCCCTTGGCTACCCCTGGACCTCCTAGTGTGGACAAGGGGAAGGATCCTTTCTCTGATGGACTTGTAGATAATGATGGATTTACTCCGGTTAAGTCTCGTAACAAAGGCAAAGGTAAGAGGAGAACTTGGCTAGATAGACAGAATGATGGCACCTTTAACAGGTTTGATGCTCTTCGTGACTTGGTCCAAGAGGAAGGTACTCTAGTTGAGCTATCTTCTAGGGCTAAAGGTCTGCATGAGGTTTAGGTTGAGGATGCAAAGAAGGAGGATCAGATTTTATCTTCAGGGGACCAGCAGGTTGGACAAATGGCTATAGATTTGCCTCATCAAGTTTAGAATATTGGATATTTCTAGGGATCACAAGGTCCAAAGGGTTTAGTTATGTTGGCTCTCGATCCCCTTGCTCCTAAGGAGAGCTCAGATTTTGTGAAGGGTAATAAATTTTCTCATGTCCTAGGGTTACAACAGAAATCCTTTAAAAAGGGGCCTTTGGATAAACCGTCAAAGAGTAGTAGGAAGACTAACCAAGAGAATGTTAAGATTATGGGTGATACTTTGGTTGAGTCTAGGTTGGTGAAACCCATTCATTCCCACTTCTCCCACCCCCATAAATGATTGTTTTATCATGGAAGGTAATGGGGTTGAACAACATCCCTAGACAAAAGGTTGTTCACAGATTAATTGAGTCTCAGTCTCCTAATGTGGTCTTTATTAAGGAAACCAAGCTTACAATGGATGGTTTGGCTATTTGTGCTTCACATATCTAGCCCCAGGGCTCTTGGCAGGGGGTGAGTGCTTTGAATAGTTCGGGGGGGTGGATTGCTTCTGGAACCTAAAGAAAGTTTCCCCCTTATGGTGGATTTCTAGTCGGTCCTCCATTTCTCTAGTTGCCTCTAGTTTTGTGACTGGAGAAAGGTGCCTTTTATCCAATATTTATGCTCCTACTAATTTTTTAGGTAAGTCACATTTATGGGCTCATATTATATTCATCTGATCCTTGGACCCGTTTCTCCCCTGGATTATGGCTGGGGATTTTAATGCTATTACTAGTTTGGATGAAAAAAGAGGGGGGTTAGCCAGGCTGGACCCTTCTTCAAATCTGCCTAGGGATATGATTGGTTCCTTGAATCTCATTGATGTGAAGCTAATTAATGGTGTCTTTACATGGAATAATCAGAGATGTGGTGTTGAGGCTATCTCAGAAAGGCTTGAAAGATTTTTGGTTTCCTACTATTGGATGAACAATAGGTGGACCACCATTCCAAAAAAAATTGATTGGAGGGGCTCTGATCACTGGCAGATCAAGCTCTCTGTCACCTCATATGGAGTCACCAAAAATAGTTCCTTCAAATTTCAGTTGATGTGGTTAAGAGATTAGTCTTTATAGGACCTTATGTTGGATTAGTGGTATGAGGGGATGCCGACCCATGGGATGACCATGTTTACCTCTAGTAAGATGCTTCAACATGTGAAGTATAGGCTTAAGAGATGGAATACACAATATTTTGGGAACCTACATGCTCAGAAGATTGCTACTCAGTCCAAGTTGGATAATATTACTCATCAGATTTAGGACCAAGGGTTGACCTCTGATCTGAGTAAAGTTGATTCCTTGGCTCTTAAGGGACTTGAAGAGTGGGAGCTTTGGGACGAGATTTTTTGGAAGTAGAAATCTCATGTTGATTGGCTTCAGGAGGGGGATAGGAACACTATGTTCTTTCATAACTCGGTTAAGGCTCGAAGACAGGGGAACTCTATCTCCTCTCTTGTTTCAACTGAAGGGGCTCAACTCTTCTTCCTATGAAGAATTCTCCTAAAGCCACAACTATTTTCTAATCTGCTAGGAGGATTCAGTAGTTAGGCCGAGAGGACTATCTTGGATTGAGTGGCTCTCACCTAGTCACTGGCAGCGAGATGCTGTTCTAGCCTTTAAGTCCTATCTTTTGTTAACCTCGAATCGGAGAAAGCTGTGCTACTATGAAAAAAAGGTAAGATCCCAAGTCCCAATGGGGTTTCTTTGGAGTGAGTTTTTTCAATTCTGAGAAATAGTAAAGCTTACCCTAGAGCTGGGTCTTGTAACTGGTGAACAAACAAATGCTTTGGAAGCTCCTTTGAATTCCTATCACTATTGGTTTCTATAATTTGAAGTATATGAGGTATTAATCGATTGGTTCAAATTCCTGTGCTCATTAAAATTATGTAACGTTGTCTTTAAGATCATCTCTCAAAAACCGATCATCATATGGACCTCAAAACCACCCTTGGCAAATTTCCTTTGTCCCCATGGTTAACCTGGCCTTTAGTTTATGTGCCAAAATTTTTGGATAGTTGTGGATAGTGAAATGAGGCTATTCAACTTATGGCTATCTCTTGTAGCGAGAAGGTTATTAAACTCTGATATACAGTTTATGATTAGTGAGTTGGGAGTTCTTACAAAATTCCTTTGGCTTTGGTTTTGATGAGGAGTGGGTGAATTGGGTTCTTAGTTGTGTGACCTTGTCCTCCTTCTCTGTTCTCATTAATGAGGAACCTTCAGAGTTGTTTAGAGCTTCTTGGGGACTCCAACAAGGGGATATTTTATCTCCTTACTTATTCAGAGTAGGATTTCTAGGATCCTTAGATTTCAGATTGGTTCCCTTCCTTTGATGTACCTTGGGATTCCTTTGGGCTCGGGATTGCAGCATAGAGATTACTGGCAGGATATTTTGGATAGATTCTGAAGTAAGGTTAGTGATTGGACTTATAGATGGTTATCTTCTACTGGGAGAGTGGTTCTCCTAAAGACTATGGTGCAGTCTCTCCCCATTTATAGGTGTTGTGTTTAGGTCCCCCCTTCCACCTTTGTGAAGGATTTTGATGCTCTATCTCGGCAATTCCTTTGGTCTGGCAACCTCTTATCCTCGAAATGGAGTTTAGTCAAGTGGGAGTTTGTCTGTAGGCTGAAGCATTCTAGGGGCCTTGGTCTTAGGTCGATGGCTCTTATTATCATGACTTTGGCTACCAAGCTATACTGGAGGTGGTGCAACAATCAGGAGTAGGATTGGGCCAGGATTCTTGCCCACAAGTATCTTCCTGCTGTTGATAGGCTTGATGTGCCACAACTTGCTTTGGTGGGAAAAGGTTCCTGTATTTGGGATACTCTTAAGAAGGGAGCTCAACTTATTAAGGATGGTCTCTTTTGGATATGTAACAGAGGCTCTGATGCTCTGTTTTGGCTGGACTCTTGGGATGGCCACCCTCCCATTCTTTCTAGCTTCCCTCAGCTTCAGCCTCTCTGCCATATTTTTACTAATGCTGGTGGATTAAGGTGGATCATTTTAAAATAGTCAAGCATATGGGTCAGGTGGAGGTGACTTGTTGGAAGGACCCTCAGGAGTGGCATGTGGGTGGTTCTAATGAGGATCGTGTTGTTCTCACTAAAGCTTTAGAGAGTAGGTTTTGCAGCTCCCTTAATGTGAGGGACCATTTGGCTTCAAGTCCTAGCCCAAAAGGTAAATTTACTATTGCTCAAGGCTATGCTATACTTGACAGGAACTTACATGGTCCAGCTAAGGTGCACTGGTGGAAGAAGGTTTGGAATAACTTTTCTTGGCCCAAATGTAATTTTTTCTTATGGTTGGTGGCTCAAAAGAAATGCCTGACTTGGGAGAATCTCTGCAAGCGAGGATTTCAGGGCCCTTCGGTTTGCCTACTTTGTTCGAACAATGAGGAATGTACCTCCCACTTGTTCTTTCTTTGCCCTTTTTCTAGGGAGATTTGGCATAGATGGTGGGAAGCTTGGCATCATGGCTGTATTCATGCAACCTCTCTTATTGAGTTTTGGGAAAGATTGGGCAGGCCTCCAGTGAAGACTTCTTTCCTGCAGGTGGCCTAGACTATTGGGCCTATTTTCATTCTCTGGAACCTTTGGCTGGAAAGGAACCATACAATTTTTTGTGATTCCAAATTAGAAAGTTTTCAATTGTGGAAGACGATAATTAGTAGGCTTCAGGAGACTATTTATGGTAAGTGTGATATGTCTGAAAGGATTGATCTTGGTGATCATGCTATTGTGAGGAATTTTAACCTGGGGGATAGTAGACGGGGATGCATTGCTGGGATAAGGCCCTAACATGTCAAGCAACGGGTTTGTCGGTATGGGAGGTGGATGTGAGGCCTACCATTTGATACACCCATTTGACTGTCTTTTGATTTGATTATGTTGATACTCTGTGGTTTAGACTATTTTGGATAATCATTGACATTGGAGTTTATGAGGGTTTCCTATTATGATGCTTATGAGGATTATGTGCATGTGATGTTTTGCTTATTGATATGTCCATGTTTATTTGATGATAATGGTAGGAATGGATAAATGGTTATGATATATGATTGATAAGATGTTAAAAAAAAATTGAATTAGGTGAATATGAGACTCCTTTATAATGCTACGACTTGATATAAATTGATAGAATATGTTGCTGCTAGATAAAGAGTAATTAAGGATGTAGACTTATTAATTTATGAATTGATTGTGTTATTTATAGATGTATAAAAATTGTTGATTTAATTGTGGATTATCTTGCATTGGATATATTAACAAGTGGAAATTGAGTGTGCAGGTACACGCCCATGGCCAATGGGATTGGAGGTAACCAAGGGTACCCAATTTGTGTTAACCAAGTGAAACCCACTATGGTCCATTTAGACCTCTGTGTTGTATTTCATTTTGTGATTAAAAGATTTAATGTTGAATTTTGTGCCTATGCTTTTAAAATGAATTAAACTTTTGATGAGGGTTTTGGGGCATTTTGGAAATTATTTTATTATGTTTGAATTTCAATTCCTTTTGAAGGTTTTAAAAGGTTGAATTAGTCCTTAGAATGGGTTAATTGACCCTAATTTAACCCCTAGGATGGTTACCTATGGGTTAGGGGTCAAATCAAGCCCATATCTTTTGAAAATTTCAAGTTGTGACCTTTCTTAATTAGCCATTAAGAGGGGTGACGGATTTTGGGGATGGGATTTGAGTGTAAGCTCTAAAATCTCATTATGAGATTTGAAAGCCTTGTTGAGTGTTGAACACTCTTTGACCTTTCACTTCCCCAAGAGTTCTTGTGAGAACTTGTGGGGAGGTGTGTCCATAGGAGCAAATAGGAGATTGACATGTGTCACTGTCTCTTCCAAGGGATTCCAACCTTGGATTCCTATTTCAAACCCTTGGGAGGCCAAATGAGGGGTTACTTTTCATGTGGGCAATTTTAGCTTTTGCTGGATTTTGGGGAAAGAGGAAGGAGTGGGGGAGCTCTTCTTCAACTTGATATTTAGAAATTTGCACAATAAGGTTGGTTTCAAATCCTTCTTCTTGTTTTATGCAATGGTTGTTTGAATGCTTATTATCCTTTTGAATGCTTGCTTGCCTTCTTTCTTTTTTTTTGTTTTGTATGTTGTTGCTTTGGTGGGATGGGTGTTGGATTAGCTCCTCTTCAAGGAGGGTGAGCAATGCATGTGTGGGATAGAGAAAGGTGGCACCTTCTTGGGAGTTTTCTTATCACTTTGCAAAATGGATAGGGTATGAGTACCCATTAAAATGTTGGGGTTGTGGATAGGGTATGAGTACCCACAAAAAATGGAGGTTTTGGGATGGTTGGATTGGTGATACGTGGTATAAGGGTGTGAAGGAAGAAGGGAAATAAAACCTCATTATATATTATTGAATGGATATGAATAATTGTAAAAATCCCAAGATCGAGTGCACGTTGTCTCTCCCTTAATAAATCCATGAGTGGACTTTCTATGTGTGTTTTGAAAGCCTTGGGGAAAAGGGTTTTGCATACTACATGTGATTTTCCTTGTTGGTTATTTCTTTGTTGAAATTTTTTGTGATGTGTGTACCTAGTATCTTGGTTACCTCCTAGCTCGGGGGGTGGTTGGTTTTCCAACCCAAGGTTGGGAGGTGAGCACTCCCTATTGGCCATGAAAAGAAGAACTGTCCCATGTGATTTCTTGCAGATTTAAAGACCACATTTGTAGTTTATGCAGAAGGGTTTCAAGAAAAAGATGTAGCCTTGCATGTTCAGTTATATTGTACCCTGTGGATAGGCATTTTGAACTTGTATGTAAAAGTGTATTAAAACATTTGAAGCAGGGACTGGTTTCTCTGTATGGCTGCGTATATGTGAAAAGGAATTGTAATAAGTATTATTCTTCATGTTGTATTACTATTTACTGTATTACTGGGAAAGGAGGACTTCATTTTATGTATGAAACTTAAACTTAAAAATGTGATTACTGTATAGAAAATGAATACGTTTACCTTTGTTCATTATTGAAAATTTCGGTATGCAGTAGAGAATAGAAGAAAAAAAAAAGGGGGGAGGAAGAAAACTAAAGTCTTAGTCTTTACTGCTCTATACTGAAATTGAGATGACCATTGGTGTTTGGAAGTTGTCAACTCCTATAACAGGCCTGGATAGATAAAAACTATTTGAAACTTGACTCTTGCACACAACAGAAAATAATGTACCCTTAGCGGGGAATTGCATTGTGGTTGTAAGTATTGTGCATATCTGCTTCTTATTGCACATATCATGCCTATAAAAGTTAGTCTACTGAATTATAACACCATTTGAAAATTTTTCATTGAAAATACAAGAAGGATACTGCTGAAATAAGTACAAAATCTCACTTGTTATCACTTACCTTCTATTTAGGAATTATTATAAAAGCAGAGGTAGATTGATGAAAGGAATGCAACTATATGTTACATAGATGTTGAAAATAGTATGATAGCTTTAAAATGGTATGGTAGCTTTAGAATCTAATTTTTTTAATGAAGTAGCCTAGTATTATGAATGCAAAAGAAAGCATATATATTTATATGGTTGCAAGAATGTAGTTACTGGTTGATAGTTAATAGATTTGATAGCTGAGAAAAAAAAAAGTAAATAGGAATCAAAGAAAATGGGGACAGTATTATAAACTCAATCCCTATAAAATCTTATTTTGTGGTAATGAAATATGCAAGAAAATTATTTTTGTTAATATTTCTTTATGCTGAAATAGAAAGAAGGGGTCCTACGAATCCACAGGAAGTTTAGTATTAGGAAAAATGAAAGAAAATAAAAATAAAAGGAGAAGACTCTGAAATAAATCTGTGCATAAGTGAATAACGCCGAGCAAGGAGTAGTTCGCGCCTCCCTCCTTCACTGGCAACTGTAATGAAACTTTCAGGAAAACATATGTAATTCTTTTATCAATCTACTTCGCACAAAATCACATGCCTGTAATCTCCAATGAAGGGAAGTAATGGATCTGGGTGCTACGAAATATGCTAACGTTTCCCTCTCCTGCCCTTGGCGTCACCACAAAACCCAGTCGCCCAACTGTCTCCAGAGAAAGAAAAAAAAAATGATAGAGAAAATTAAAGCTGGGCATATAATATTTTAGGGTTGCAATTTTTTTTTAGAGGCGCTAGATCTGCAGTTCAAATGGAGCCCAATTAATGTGCACGACACCTATTAATGCACTCGTTCATTAATTATGACTATGTGCAGTCAATAAAAATAAATAAATAAAATAAATAAAACAACTGATGTAATTCCTCGACTTTTACGTAGTTTAATACTTAGTTGTAATCACGTTTTGTCGGCCAGTCAATAGATCCTTCAACGCAGCACCAGATCTTCCTTTAAGATTCACCAACTTTCTTTTTCACTCATTATGTTAGGGCGCTAGAAGTATTGTCGTGCAAATGTTTCAAATGTTAAGTTTGGGTCAGTACTATTTTAGAGCCGTAAAGAAAGTAAATAGCGAAATGAATGCTTGCCATTATGGTTAATAATAAAATATATATATATAGCTAAGTATAAATTGTGGTCTGGGTAGTAACCGTGATCTGCATTCAATGTTCCAAGCAAAAAAAAAAAAAAAAAACAAAATTTGTTTAAGGATACTCCCTTACAGTTGCAATTAATAAAGAATAGCAGCAACAGAAATGTTCATATACAATCCTTGTCCGTGTTTGGTCTTGATCAGGGGCATTTCATTTTATAGCAATAATGATATTAATACTGTTAATATGAGCAGTTTGGTACTTAAATTTGCGGACGTAAATATGATTACACGTATATTAATGGCTCGAAAAAAAAAATAACCATATTGCCATTCTTATGGCGGAGCTTTGCGGATAGCCAGCTAAGCCCTTATTGTGTATAAACTTAGTATTGTGTTACGAAGGTTGGAGCTTCTGACTTAATACGTACCAGTGAGAGCTCAAAAAAATAATAATAAAAATAAAACGTTAAATTGCCGTCACATTAATCATAGTTCCTAACTTTAGCCTTCAGGAGATCCCACGTATACTTTATTCTTATGTTTAAAGATTTCTCTAGCTAAAGGAATATAGAATATATTCCCTCCATCTTTTAAATAAATACTTCATGTTTAAAGATTCCCTAACTAAAGGAATGTAGTATATAATCCCCACTCCCTTCAACAAAGATCTTATTAATTTTAATGGAATATTCCTAGTCTATCTTCTAAAACAAAAAAAATAATATTCTATGGTTTATTCTAGGTCCCTTTTAAAAAGTAAATAATAAGTATAAAATTATATATATTTAGTTATTAATAAAAATAAATAAATAAATAAATTTATATTGTTGAAAGATAGTCATAGGGGATAATGTATTTAGTTGAACTGGATAATCATAGTTATTACAATTTTAAGATATATATATATATATATAAGTATATAATTATAAAGGGATAAATGAATTTAATAAATAAATAATAACTGATGGAGTAGATAAAACAATAACATTTTATTCTACCTTTCAAGTTTAGTTTTGAACGTTGCATCAACAATTATTGTCTTGTAATATTAAGGGTATCGGTATAAGTAGAGTAGTAACAAATATGGGTAGCTTTTTGCAAGGTCAAGTAGTTATAGGGTTATCGAGTGGTGCATCGATGGTGGAGTTGCACAAGCAACTTTACCCAAAGAATA
>VDFB02264224.1:0-18951 GCA_007258455.2 Sequoia sempervirens | reverse complement strand
AATTGATTCAAATTAATATACTAATTAAATCTAGGACCTCATTTTACACTTAAAAATTATATCTTTATTAAATTATAGCCTCTCATGATTTTCTTTGTATTTCTTACCTTTCTTTTGTTGGAAAATGTGAAGGATTGAGTCGTTTCATTGATGCATAGCAAGGAATTTACACAAGAAAAAGAAGTAAGCAGCTGAATGAATGAGTGATTGAATGAAATAGTTACAAATAGTTAAGTTTATACAACCATAGACCCTCCACTATACACAATTTAATATAGCCATATTAATAATAATTCTAATATTCCCCTCTTATTACATCATTCCCAAAACAACAAAGTCACCTTGCCATGGGACCCCCCCACTAAGGTTTACATGAAAAAACTGACTGATTACAAAATATGTATACATTTTTTAGTAGATTTTCCTTTTGAAGAAACAAATCCTGAATAAAGTGGAACTCATCCAAGTCGCCTCATAACCTTCGTAAAGGTGTAGCTCCAAGCTAGATTTTTGATTTCTTCCTCCCATGAACTCCTGAATCATAGACTATAATTATTGGACAACCATTCTCAAAGTTGTCTGCTTGACCCTCATGAAGGTATAATCCTTGGTCCAAACCATAATTATTGGATTTAAACCATCCTCCAATTTTTCTTCTTGACCCTTGTAAAGGTATAATCCTTGGTCTGAACCATAATTATTGGACAACCATCCTCCAAATTGTCTCCTTGACCCTCGCAAAGGTATAATCCTTTTTCATAGTCTCATGAACTCTCTGGACAACTATCCATACTGAGCTCTTCACCAAACCCTTTACCTGTCTCCAAAAATCAAACTTTACAATATATGCATTCTTTAAATCTATCAGCAATAATAGGGAAAAGCAAGAGGTTAAAGAAAAAAATTATTCTCATGCAGAGCATCATCTCCAAGTGAGAAGCTAACTTGAGATGATGTAAATTCCTCCATCCTCAAGTGCCACCAATCTCCAATGTTGAAGGATCAAGGTACTAACTTATGAAGCTTCATTCTTGATTTTAGAGAAAATATAGTATACAAGTAATGTTTCCAATCAAGAATAACTTCTTTCACCTTTTGTACATGTTCAACTAATGCCTTCTAATCCTCGTTTCTATGTGGAGCTACATGATTTGCTGATTTTTCCTCAACCTCAAAGAAAAACAACATAGTTTTTTCTTCTTCATAACCTCCCTTTCAAGGTATCTATCAACATCTTTTCTTACATCAAGTCAACTAACATAATCTTTGTGAAAGTGAAAATCACATAAAATTGATTAACTCCTTTAGTAGATACACCATTCATCGTGAATGAACTAATAGCAAAAAGAAACTCAGCTTTAACAAATAATGCACCCTTACAAATCATTTTCCTAACAATTATTGATTGAGGACTATATCCTTTTTCATTCTAATAATTAATCTTGCTCAAATCTTGAGTACCCTCATAATCAATTTTGTGTAAAATAAGCTCACAGATACGTTTAGAAACAAGCCTCCCTATAGTACAAAGAATTTATGAGGCACTTACAGAAATATCAAAGATTATGAACTTATATGTTCACCTGCAACTAGCTTTCCTTTCAAAAACACATTTACTTTCCTTATCATTCTTCAATGAAGTCAACGTGCACAAATTTCAACTCATCAACATTGTTGAAGTAATCATTAACCACCAAACGTTCAAGAGTTGAAATGTAACCACCAAACATTCAAAAATTGAAATCTATATGTAGACATTGATCAAACCACAGATCCACATTATTTAAATTGGATTCAAACTACTACTCACTCACTCGAGAGAAAAAACCATTTCAGGCTAGATTTTCATATGAAAAGACCAAGAAAGGGCAATCATGTGTATTTTATGCATTGTTTTTGCAATAAAATTTAGTCATCACCACACTATGCATAGAAATAGTCTCTTACTATGGGTCTCACTTCATCTCCTTAGAGAAAGGAATCCATCCTCAACAATAAAATGGCATTTTACATTGTACGTCCTCCTCCATGTGTATCCATTGTTCTCTCCTATTCACACATTCCATATACCCACAAAGATTTCCATATGGTCTGATATGGGCTACCTGACACGTTTGAAGCTAACAATCAAGTGATTAAAGGGGATTGTGTGTGGTAGATTACCTTTTAGAGCCATTTCAAGTACAACTATGTGATTTTCTATAGATCATCAAACCTTTGACTAGCAGTCCCTAGTCTGATTACATGCTTTGATACCAAATGTTGGAAAATACGAAGTATTGAGTTAGTAGGAATTTACACAATCAAAATAAGTGAGTAGTTGAATGAATGATCGGTTGAATGAAACAATTGTATATAGTTAACTGTATACACCTACACACCTGCCACTATACACAATGTACTATAACCATATTAATAATAATGCTAACATCTTTTGTATATGGCTCATTATGATTGATGAGAATTAAATAAAATTTAAATAAACTACCACAAAGGGTATATTGATATACAAAATTCAGCTGGTTATAACATAAAATATTAAATCTTTCTTGAATAAAAAGAAAAATATAAACGTGTTGTCTAGTGAAAAGCTTGATTTTACTGAAAAATATAAAGTTTTGATATTTACTATTGACTCTCTATTAGCTATCCCTCCCTAAAAATTTATTTGAAAAACCCTACCCTATATTTTTACCACACCTCGGGGCCAATATTAGTATTGTTGTTATTGGTGTTGTGTCATGTTCTATATCTTAAATTTCAAGACATTATATTTAAGCATAAACCTTGGACAAGCCTCTAAACATATTATTGAATTTATGAGATGCAAGTTCAAACTTCTTCTTGTTGTGAAAGAAAACCTCACAAATCTTACTATAAATTAGGATTCTATGTTAACAATACAATACCTCTCAAGTAAACAAGTGGTCATACATATTAAAATATATCTTTTTCTAAACTAAGATTTAAAGATCCTTCATGATTTTGAATGAATTAGTTAGTAGTGTTTTTGTATATTTTAAAATTCTCTTACCAACGAAAAGGAAACTGGAGGTATATAATTGTCTTGTTTTATCCCACATAAGACATTTTAAACCTAAGGGGATAACATCCATAACTGATTCCACACACTCTAGATGTTTATGTAAAGGATAGTGATAGTAAAATTGCTATTTTTGTACTATATGTAGATGATTTAATCGTTATAAGAGATCACACACAGTACATTAAAAATATGAAGGATCAACCTAAAAAATATTTTGAAATAACTAACCTAGGATTGATGCACTACTTTTTGGATATGCAAATATTTCAAGAAGAAGGAAGGATCATGATTTCTCAAATCAAATATTCTCTTGATGTATTGAGAAAATGTAATGTGGAGTACAAACCATCTAGTACACCATGAGAAGTAGGATTAAAATTGAGTGCTAATACCACTCAAAATAAGTTAGATGGCGAATTGTTTAGACAAATCTTTGGAAGTCTCTTAATGTATGTCACTATAACGAGAGCAGATATTGTATATGCAGTTGGCATTGTATCTAGGTACATGAAAGATCCACATATTTAATATTGGACAATAGCTAAAAGAATACTAAAATACATTCAAGTACTTATCAACATGAATTTGAATCTAAATATGAGGAGAGCCTATTCTATTAGGATATTCACATTCTTGTTATGCAAGTGGCTACTATGACAAAAAATAAATAAATAACTTTTTGATATATTTTTCATCTTGGTTCAAGACGAATTTCATGGACTTGTAAGAAGTAATCAACAATATCACTATCATCCACATAAGCTAAGTACATTGGTTCATCAAAGGCATATCAAGTAGTGTTATGGCTTAGAAGACTGGTTGAAGAAACACAACAACCACAAGATTGTCCAACTATTATATTTTGTGATAGTCAAAGAACCATTAAGCTAGAAGAAAATCTTATATCATGTTGGATCCAAACACATAGAAGTACATCATCACTTTGCTCATGACTTGATTGAAAAAAAAGTAATAGAGTTAAAGTTTTGTGAAATAGAAGATTAAAGTGTTGACATATTTACCAAAGCATTACTATAGAGAAATTTGTCGATGGGACATGTTATATCTAAAGGAAGTTGCTATACAATTATTAACATAATAAATGTTGTGATTATCTTTCTTAAATAAATATTATGAGAGGTGTTGAAAATAATGTTTATTAATAGAATGTATCCAAAAGACTCCACTATTTAGAAATAATATTTATTTATGAAATGTATCTAAAAAATCAGAGTCTATGAAACATTCCAGCATATGCAACCTTCCTTTTCTTTTCTTTTATACTTTTCTCTTTAGAAGTTTTATTAACCATTCTAAATACTTCTAAAATTATGTATGAAGAAGCAAACATTTTGTTTTATTTACTACACTCTATTTTTTCTGTTTCAGATATTTTATTTCTTCAATGGTTATGGATAGAGGTGGCGGTGAAGGCGAGGGGTTGCGATTGCATGGAAGTGTTGATTTTTGTAGCTCGAAAGGTGGGATATGGATTTGTTTTAAAGCAACTTGAGTTGGATATACTTTAAATCACTTTAAAGCAACTCGAGTTAGATATGCTTTAAAAAAATTCGAGTTGGATTTTTAGCAACAACAAGATTTCTATTCTTTAATAAAATGTTTTCGAGTTTGTGAGGATAAGATAAATCCAAGAGTGATTTTATGTGTAATTAAAGCCAAAGAAAGCAATGAAAGATTATTTCCTTGCATGCTAAGTAAAGCAGCTAGGCTCTATAAATGTAAGATTGTTGTAATGGCTGATATTGTACTTTTCGAAAGAAAAGTTTGTTGTTAAGGTTGAATAGAAGATCAACATTTCTGAGGTTTTCCCCATATTTGGGGTTTTCTGGGTAAATTTTTGTTAATGTCTTTTGTGATTGGCTTCTTTTATTCTTGCTTCTACTGTTATTAGTTATTAATTAACGATTGTAGTAATTCTTATAAATATTTCTTTATTGAGTTATTGTGCAATTAATGCATTTGTTGGGTTATAGAAATTAACACATAGTATCAAAGCCCTAAACTCTAATCTGAAGCCAAGATTTGTGGCAGTGGATTTAAAAGAAAAAAAAAGTGATTTTCATTTCCAGTCTTTTTGTGGCTATGGCAATCAAATTGTTCAATCTGAGGGGCAGGGCTTGAGGTGCATCTAACTTCTTGTAGTGGAAGGTTCAAATTACATCTGTTCTTAAGGAGAACAGGCTATGGATCTATGCTAGCATAGAAGTGACAACACCAACAAATGATCATGTTGCCTTAGATTCGCATGAAGTCAAAGATACCAAGGCTCAAAGGATTATCCTAGATGGAGTAAGAGATCATTTAATTCCTCATTTATCAGGGAAAGACACCGCCAAGGAGATGTGGGAAAAAAAAAAAAAAAATTATCAGAGCGACTATCAGAGTCATAAGATGATGCTCAAGGACAAACTGCATAATACCAAGATGTCCAAAGGCGAGAGTGTGACCTCTTACTTGTCCAAGCTGACATAGGTCAGGGATGAGCTTGTTGCTATTGGAGAGACGATTAAAGAAGATGAGTTGGTGCGTATAGCCTTGAATGGCTTTTCAAAGCACTGGGAAGTGTTTGTCAAGCGTGTTGTCGGCAGAGATCGGCTACCTGATTGGGCAAGACTTTGGGATGATTTTGTTCAGGAGGAGATCCGTGAAGGTGCTCATCGAGGAGATCAGAAGAAGAAGGGTCAAGATGAAGAAAATCTTGCTCTTGCAAGCAAGGGTAAGAAGAAGTGAATAAAGAGAGCAATCGAAGGTTCTTCTTCAAAGAGTGGGAAGAAAAGAAGATTTGAAACAGAATAAATGTTTTTGCTACCATCAGATGGGTCACTATGCCAGTCAATATCCTAATAAGAAAAATAAGGACAAGCAGAAGAAGCAAGTTGCTGCTACAGCAGAGGTGGATGAGTTTGCATCACGATTTGAGAATGAGTTTTCACTCATTGCTTATCTCTCAAGTTCAATTTCCAATAGGGTATGGTATATTGACAGTGGGGCTTCTTGCCACATGACAGGAGTCAGAGAATGTTTCACCAAGTTGGAGGAGAAGAAGCTAGATTTCTATATTGAGCTTGGAGACAATGCCAAGTACCATGCAACTGGTATTGGCACCATCAAGTTTCAGAGGGAGTTTGGCAAACCTTTGTTAGTGGAGGATGTGTTGTATGTCCTGGGCATGAAAAAGAATTTAATCTCAGTTTTTGCTTTGGAAGACAAGGGTTACATCGTGACCTTTGAGAGGGGAAAAGTCTATATTCGTCCCAAAGATTCCAAGGTTGCAAAAGTGATTGGAGTTAGGCATGGCAACTTGTTTCAGTTACAGTTTGAGCTAGCACATCGTTTGTTATTAGTTGTAAAGGGAGAGAATTTTGGCATAGAAGGATGGCTCCACCTTCACCATGGAGCACTTAATATTCTTAAGGAAATAGTTACGAGGCTGCTTGAGATGAAGAAAAAAAAAAGAATGAGGTGCAAAGGTTGTGTACTTGGGAAATATGCCAAGACCAATTTTCCAAGCAGTGACACTAGATCTAAAGGGATTTTGGATCTTGTACACTTAGATGTGTGTGGGCCCATGTCAACAACATCCTTGAATGGATATGAGTATTATGTTACTTTCATTGATGATTTCTCTAGGAAGACGTGGATATATTTCATGAAGAATAAAGATGAGGTCTTCAATAGGTTCAAAGAGTTTAAGGCTCTTGTGGAGAACCAAAAAGTGAGGAAGATCAAGATATTGAGGTCTGATAATGGAGGCGAGTATACCTCAAATTCCTTCAAAAAATTATGTGCTTAGGAAGGTATCGAGAAAGAGTTGACAGTTTCGTACAACCCTCAACAAAATGGGGTTGTTGAATGGAAAAATAGGGCTATAGTTGGAGCAGCCAAGGACATGCTTCATGATTAGGATCTTCCTTGGTTCTTATGGGTAGAAGATTGCAATACAACTATGTATTTGTAGAATAGGAGTCCTCACAAAGTGTTGGGAAAGTTGACTCTAGAAGAGGCGTTCACTGGTAAGAAACTATATTTGGGGCACATTCACATCTTTGGATGCCTTGTGTATTGTCACATTCATGTTGAGAAGAGAACCAAGTAGGAACCTACTACAAAGAAGGGTATCCTTGTTGGGTAAAATTAAAATTCTAAGGCCTACTGGGTTTACATTCCTACTCTTAGGAAAATAGTTGTTAACAAAGATGTGAAGTTAGAGGAAGAGAGGGTTCTTCAAAAGTATAGCAATTTGATGAATGAGGAGAACAATCATCCATGGTTGAGTAGCAAAAATTCCCTCAAGCTTGATCACATAAGGCTGGAAGTAGAGCAAAGGCCGAGTAGGGTGATTAGATAGAGGAACAAATAATTCCTCAGCCTCAGATTCCTATTACTGAGAAGAGGAGAAACAGGGCAGCTGCGCAGACATTGAGAGAAGCTCAAGAATATGTAGGTGATCCTCAAGATTCAGTTAGATAGAGAAGGGCTCCCAAACGTTATTCTGAGTATGTGGCACTTATGAGTGAATTAATTAAAGTAGAGCCTTCCAGCTTTCAAGAGGTGTCCAAACACCAAGTATGGAGGGATGCCATGGTGGAAGAGTATTCTTCCATCATGAAGAATAGTGTGTGGGTGGTAGTACCATGACCAAAAGATAAGTCTATGGTGGCCTCAAGATGGTTGTATAAGATTAAGCATGCTACAAATGGTAGTGTGGAAAAGTTCAAAGCCCGGTTTGTGGCTAAGGGGTTTTCTCAGAAGGAAGGAGTTGACTATGATGATACTTTCACTCTAGTAGCTAGGTACTCATCCATAAGAGCTATCATTTCTATAGTAGCACAGATGGGTTGGAGGATTCACCAGATGGATGTAAAGACAACCTTCCTCAATGTAGTGATTGAGGAAGAAATTTACATAGAGCAGCCAAAAGGATTTGAAGCACATGAGAGGGATTTGAATGTATGTAGGTTGAAAAGAGCATTGTATGGACTCAAGTAGGCTCCTAGGGCATGGTATTCATGTATTGATAGTTGCTTGCAAAGTGTGGGCTTCATCAAGACTTAGGAGGATCCGAACCTGTACTATGTTTAGATGAAGGGAGAACCTCTCATATTGTTGTTATATGTTGATGACCTATTTCTCATAGGTTTAGAGGAGCTCATAGCACATTGCAAGCAGGATCTTGCAAGAGAGTTTGAGATGAAGAACCTTGGGTTGATGCATTACTTTCTAGGATTGGAGTTTTGGAAGAAAGAGGGGGAGATCTTCCTTGGACAAGGGAAGTACTTAATCGATATCTTGAAGCAATTCAAGATGCAAAACTGTAAGTCTATGTCAATGCCACTTGTGACCAATTGGGAGAAAATTGATGTTTCTAGATTAGAGGTAGTGCACCCAAATTTATACAGACAATTGATAGGCTCTCTTATGTATCTGGTCAACACCAGACCAGACATTTGTTTTGAGATATCTTCAAGGCAATAATTGATTATGGCCGAAGTATGTCTCGCCAGATGGAGTGAAGCTCTCGAGGTGTTACCAATGCAGATTAAGGTACATTACCATCTAAGAGAACTTCTAAGGGTGCAGCCACTTGGGGATCGAGCGCCTCTTGGTATAATAATAGGAAATAGAAGTCGCTTGCATTGAGTTCTGTAGGTCGTGGTATATGGCAAACCAGTCGCATGTTAGGCTATCTAGCTTTGGAAACTTCTAGCTAGGCTCTTTGATTAGGAGTTGGATCCTATAGTCATTTATTGTGATAATTAGAGTTGTATTAAACTCTCTGAGAATCCAATTTTTCATGACAAATCAAAGCACATTGAGATCAAGTACCACTTCATCATATATTGTGTGGAGAAGGGGATAGTGAAGCTCCATTACATTCCTACAGACAAACAGATAGCAGATATCCTGACGAAGGCCTTGATGAAGAGCAAGTTTGAATTCTTCAGGGAAAAGTTGGGTGTGGTGCAGAACACCTTCCTCGCTAAGAGGGAGTGTTGATTTTTGTAGCTCGAAAGGTGAGATGTGGATTTGTTTTAAAACAACTTGAGTTGGATATGCTTTAAATCACTTCAAAGCAACTCGAGTTAGATATGCTTTAAAACAATTGAAGTTGATTTTTAGCAACAACGTGATTTTTATTTTTTAATAATAGAATGTTTTCGAAGTTTGTGAGGATAAGATAAATCCAAGAGTGATTTTGTATGTGTAATTAAAGCCAAAAGAAAGCAAGGAAAGATCCTTTCCTTGCACACTAAGCAAAATGATCCCTTATAAATATAAGATTGTTGTAACAAACTCATATTGTATTTTCGAAAGAAGAGTTTGTTGTTATGTTGAATAGAAGATCCAACATTTTTAGGTTTTCCCCGCATTAGGGTTTCCTGGGTAAATATGTGTTATTGTCTTTTTGTGATTGGCTTATTGTTATTTTTGCTTCCACTGTTATTAGTTGTTAATTAACCTAGTTGTGTTAATTGTTATAAATTAAATTTATTTCTATGAACTTAATTCAATCTATTGCTAGGTTATAGAAATTCACCGCAGGGTGGCCATGAAGAGATAATGCGGACCTTCTTGAAGGTGAATGGGTGCCACGGAATCAGTGGACCAGTGGAAGCAGTTCAGCAGACGGGCTAAGAGCATCACTGTCATTGAAGTGCCGAGGACAGCTCCCATGCATCCCCGCCTTCCAGTGCTGAAAGAAAGGAGGTGTAGCTTAGGGTCGCTAAACTCAACACCCACATCACTGCCATCTTTCATGAAACGATCGGGGCAGAACCGCAGAGGGTCTTCCCATACGCATGGGCTTCGCCCCAATCCCCCGCGGCTCAGTATTACGTGACTGCCCTTGGGAATGTGGTACCCAGCCACTGTGCTGTCCTCCATGGACATGTGAGGAAGGTTGAAGGGTGCCACCGGATGTAACCTCAGCGCCTCCTTTGCACACGCCTTCACGTACACCAGCTGCATAAGGTCCGATTCCTCTACTAACCGATCTTTGCCCACGACTGTGTCGATCTCCTGCACGGCTTTCTGCATTATCTCCGGCTGCAACAGCATCTCTGCTAAAGCCCATTCCACGGCATTCGACGGATTATCAACTGCCGCCAATGTCAATTCCTGCACATTAGATTAGCGTTAGTTTAATTAAAATATATATAGATGACTTTAATTACAATATGGCCACACTAATTATTGATAATTGTTATTGACAATTACCGTCGCTTGAGATTTGATCTCTTCCAGGCTGAGCAAGGGTATGCCGTCAGAGGAGTCTTTTATAGAAATCAGGACGTCCAACAAGTCTTGCGGTTCCTCTAAAGAGGTACATTCGCGCCTCAAATGAAATCTTTCTTCGATGAGTGGTGTGTGATATTTATCCAGAGTGTGGATGGCTTTTTTCATGGCCTTCTCATTGCCTCCGATATCCAGCCACCTCAAACACGGCATGTAATCAGAGACGCACAAATTAAACAAAAGAGACAACGCCTTGAATAGTGCTTCTACGTACTCTTCCTCCTCTGCACCGGGACCTCCATCCTTATTACCACCTCCACTTGCAAAGTAGCGCCTGTTGAAGAGGAGCTTTCTGATCACATTTGCGTTGTAGTGCCTCACAGCATTCTTACGTTAATTAAAATATTGGGTTGTGTGTGCGATTGAGCGGTGCATTGGTTCCATATCCAATGGACCAGATTGTTGGCCTCCTCCATCCGCTTGCCTCATTTTCTTCCACTGATCTCCCCAAGAAACCAGTGCGACGGATGGAAATCCTCTGCTGCAGTATTCAGAATCCATCGTGACGGGGCGAGAAGCAAATATAGCGTTGTGTTTCTTAAGGAACTCTCTTGCTATGTCGGGCCTATTAACAGCAATGACGTGGATGCTTCCTAGGTGAACGCACAGGATGGGGGTAGCATAACTGTGGAGGAGAGAGTGAACCCACTTGTAACCGGGTCCATTGCGCACTAACTCGGGCAGATTGCGAACTAGTGGCCAGGGTTGTGGCCCTGGAGGCAAAGCCACAGAACTTTGGCGTGTTGATGACTTCACTAAATGGAAAAATATAGCAGATATAATGACAAGAATTGCAAGAGTGGGAAAGATGGGTATGGTGTAATTCAACAAGAGCGCGACAAAATCAGTATCGATCGGATCGTGCTGAACGTTGTTTCTTCCATTCCAGAAGAATGCAGTAGAAGACAACGAAGAAGAAGAGGCGTTGAACATAGAAGCGTGATCCATCTCATGGAAAGAGAAGCAAAACCCTGCCTCGCTCGATTATCACCCAACAAAGATGAGCTTTACTGTAAGATGAGATTTGTTTTGTGAGAGAAGTGTTGTCATTCGTCGAAAATTTATAGGCTAAGGTTTACTCATACACAAGTTTCACGTGTGCTTAGCCCTCCGATGGAATGAATCTGTGCATTTGCCGTGCGGAGATTTCAACTCGTTTAGGTCAATTTTGAAGTGGATGGACATAACCGAGGACAATTCCCTCTGGAGATTTTAAAAGGCAAACTGTGTCGACCCGACACATACTCATCACGAGCTGAGGAAGCGAGAGTGACGGATGTCATATTCTATTGACTTACGTAAACATTAAAATTACGACACTCTTTCGCATCGTGAATATTGTCTATTTATTTTTGAAACTGCATTTTTGAATTGATTGTATTTTTCATTAATTAATAAATACAGTCAAAGGTGTATTTTCACAGGATTGGATTGATTGACGTTTCTTACATGATGAGTTGAAGAAGCAAGAGCAGGTGTGAAATTTTATGGTCTGTGACCCTTTTAAGTATATTACGATTTTACAATTTATTACGTCATATAATTTTACTTGTTATATGTTTTTTATGAAAGTAAAATTTTGAAGTTTATTATAGATAAATTTAAAACAATAATTTAATTTATAATATTAATATTATTTTATAGAAAATGTCTTTAACTAAAAATATTTTCAAACATAAAATATAATTATTTTAAATTTTTAGAATATTTTTTGTAAGATTATTTCAAACATTTTTTAATATGAATTTAGAAATTTAGTGCATTGTAATGATAAATTTAAGATTTTACATTTATTAGTAATGGTTTTAATTGTTCTATATTAATATACACCGGCTTAGAATATTTATTATAAAAATTCATATTATTTGGAATATTTTCAAAGATAAAGTATAATTAATTTTGTGTATAGAATAGTTTTAATCAAATTATCTTGAATATTTTTAATATGTATTTAGAAACTTGTTGTGAATTGTTAGAGTAAATTAAAGATTTTTTCATTTATTACTAATAATTATCATTGTTTTCATATATATATAACACTAATGACATAAATAGGATTTTTCGTTTGTTTAAAAAAAAAATATACATGCTTTGATGGTGACTATTGAGAATGTGATAATCATGCAAGTTTTTAGCAAGGGAAAAAAATATTTTCTTTATTTTGTTTTCATTCTAATATCATTTAACTCAATAATTTCCATTACTTTATTAAAGATGGATGTTTATTTTTCTCAAATTTAATGTATATGTTTAGTGCAATAGATAAAAGTATTTTAATAAAGAATGTTTACACTATTTTTTTATAAATTAAACATATTATTTGACAATTTATATTTTTCTTAAAATATTGAATTAAAGCAATTTATATGGCTAAACCATCATAAAACATTTATATAATGGATAGGGGTGACTAAAATTCTAGGTCAGAGTGAGACTGATGGATATTGCAATGCTTTCACTAAAATGGGGAAAATTTACAAATGTTTAGGCTACTTTACACAATTTTAATACTAGGACTATGTGGAATGTGTGTAAGTAGTAACATGATCATCTTGATTATGGAAATAGATTTTAATAGTAGTAAAATAATAACAAAAGGTATTGGATTATAAGTTGAGCTTAAAACAACATATATATTACTTGAACACATGTATTTGTATCAAGTCATTCCATTTAAATATGTTCAATATGTTTTGAATTTCTGATATATGTAGAACCTTAAATCTGCATTTGGTTCAAAACCATAAACACTTAGCATTGTTAGTAAACCAAAGAAAACAAAGATTCCCTATAAGATTCATCTAATCATAAGAATAATGCAAAAGAAGCAAGCAAAACATAGAAAACATCATTCTAATAATCAAACTAGCATCTTATAGTGGATTGGTGCTTCTATGGAAAGAATCCTTTCCAATCCATGATTAAGCCCATAAGGATAGTGAAAAATGATATGTTGATGATCAAGATGGTGCATGGACAAAAATCACCCCTCACTTAAGATGACCTTCTTTGCAAGAGATCAGAGATGATTTGTGGACAGTAGATGAAATGCTAAGATTGTAGGATTTGTTTGAAGAATGAAGCAAGCCTTGATTTCCGTGAGTAGGATTTTTCTTGATGAGAGATTGGGCTAAATGGATGAATTTGGGACAAAGAATGTAAGCTTCAATGAGATGGGAGACACTTGTCATCTTGTGGAGTGGTTGATGCATGCGATTCTGGGGTAAAAACGTGCCCAAGAGTGGGAAATATCAAACCTTTGGAAATGAAAGTTAATGGCCGAAGCCTGACTTGGTGCAAGGACAGTAAGAGACATGTAAGACCTATTAAATGCCTTGTTGGATGTACCCTTCAACTCGCTTTTGGAATTCAAATTTGAGGAAGATACCATGTTGAAAGTGAAAATGTTGATTTTAATAAATCAATAAATTGATGGTGCAAGTGGGATTATCTAGAGTGATGTGATGGGCGCTAGGCTAGACCACCAGGATTAGATTAGCTTAACGATGATTAGGATGTCGGACCTCTTTGACTTAGATATTTGATTTATTTCTTTATAAAAATCAGAAAGGAGAAATATGATTTGGAGATTTAATTAAATAAGGTTTTGATTTATTTAATCAAAGAGGGAATGATAGGCTTAACAAATAAAGTTCATTTATCTCCAATTTGCGATAATCCTTAGAGACAAATGAACCTGATTTCCACCCAATGAGTGGATTAATGTGAATTTGATTTATTTGCTACGACAAGGAATATGATTATGCATGATGTCAATTTTGTGTGGCTCCACAGATATGAAAAGGAAAATTTTATTATAATTTTCAAATAGAAACATTTAGTAGAAAAATTTAAAGCTACGAAATACTTTATTTTACTTTTTATAAATTCAACATTTTAAATTATAATAAATAAATATCTAAAAAATATAATTAATATCTAATTTCTCCATATTCATGTTGTTAATTATATAATTGAACAAGCTAAACAACATGAAAATTGTAAAGCATGCCTAAACTATATTGTAATAGTGAAAATTGTTTACCAATTACTTGTTCCATAAGTTTTGAGATTAAAATCACTAGGTTACTTTTTATTTGTAGATTAATGTATAATATGATATTTCTTTTTATCAAAATTGATACATGATTAGATTATCTTTTCCTCTTATTTTTATCCATCATCTTTAGGACATAGAGTTAATCTCTAAATCTATTAATTCATCATACTAGTTCAAATGATTTCGGCATGTAAAATTTATCTAAATCACTTTCCTAATTATTGAGTTCAAACCAAAATCTTTAAATTTTACTTTCTTAATTTAGACTCAAGCTTCCCTTCCTTACTAGTCATTATTAGCCAACTAGAAAACCTAAAATATTTTATATTGCATGCTAGGATGGTGTGTTTAAATATTAACTCTAATTTAAAATTAGTAATCTAGGAAGCCAATGAGCACATTTAGAATAAAAATACAAAAATATTACAAAGGATCTTTTTAGCATTTCATATTCTATTCTTTCCTATTATTATTGAACTTAGTTCATATTTCCTAAATTAATCAACCAAGATATTTGATTGGCTAGCGCCCGGGCCTTGTAATTTAATAAATTCTCTAAAGATATTTATAAGCATGATATCTTTTATTAGAAGCAAAGAACATATATCAAGGTCCATAAGTCTTAGAAAGAAAAATGTAGTGACACCAAGCCTATAAGTTACAAGTTTATATTTACATAAAAGTTCATATCCACACTTATAGGGATCACCTTCATACTTGTAGAAGTGTGCCAAACAATTTAGCAATACAAATTTATATCTAATTTTGTGAAAGAACCATAAATAACTATAGACACTAATACCACACATAAGAATAAAAGTAATGATAACCATCAATTAATATTGGAATAAAAAAAATAATAGCATTAAAAAATTATCTTAAGAATTTTTATTTCTACTAAAATAACTTCTCACGCAACTAGAATACTTAATCAAATTTCTAATTATTAAATAGAATTAAATGAATGCATATTATTATGATGCAATATGTCATTCCCAACATTTAGTGACATGGAAACCCAATTCTTTAATGAAAAAAACTAAATATAAATCTTATCATGGCCATCATGATATAATATTATCTACACTCATTGGTATTGAAAGCATATAAATGAGCATAAGAATTTAATAACAATTCAATCAATTGCAATGGATTTAACACTCCAAGGTCACTCCTTAACATAGATTTGATGATATGAGAATTTATCCTTTTTAACTTAACCATGTTCTATAATTTAACTATTGTGTGAAGTTATCCACACAAGGTAGTCATAGCATTATGTGTTTTAACATTGACATTGAAAAGAATTTAATTGAATATATATGATTAATTGATTTAAGTTTTCCAAGTTAATTTAATTAAATATTTTAATTGATTAAATGATGGGGAACTATCAACTTTTATTAAGTAAACCATACAGTGGCCTAATAAATTTTTTCTCAAATGATAATTTGCTACAACACATAATAATAATAATTTCCTCTAATGTTGTACATGAACTAAAGGAAACAGGGTGTCCACCTTTTGGGATCAATGGAACTATGCTTAGGACCTCTTTCACTCTTAGTTCATTAGGAAAACCTAGATCCCTCAACTAAGTCAATCAATTGAGGGAAGGGACTGCTAGGAGGTTTCTTTACGTGTGATTAAAAAGGGGGTTCACTATTAAAATGAAGCTTCAAAGGAGAAATGCAAACCCTAATGCACTAAAACCTATAAAATGAAATCATGGAATCAAATTACTAAATAGAGAGAAGCAAAAAAGTACCTAGAGGATAGGAGATGTCTAAACAAGATCTAAAAACCCTAAAATTTGTTGTTTCTAAAGTGTAGAATTTGGAATCTTCTGTTGAGAAATCGAGATGTACAAAAAAATAGAAGAAACAGGAATACTGAGACTCATATGCCCAAGGTGGTGATTTATTCCTAGTATTAGGGTTCCACTAAAACTTTTGTAGCCTCAAGAGGTCTTCTGTAGCTTTAATCTTTTCTGATCTCTACATCTGAAAGTCTGAATTCTGGCTTTTAGGTGAGTTTCTATGAATATGACAACTTCTTGAAATATTTGACAACGTTTGCAACTTTTTCTTCAAAGGATCTTCATGCTCCAATTCACTAAGATTCGTAATTCACACATGAAGAGGGAAAATTTTTGTTGTGTTGGGGAGTAGGGGTTTTCCTCGTTCAAACCCCATTTTGGTAATTAAACCTTGAAATGAAATATGAAAGCATGGAGGAATGATGAATGAAAAAATCATGTAACAACTCACCAAACCTTGTTGAAACCTTGGTTTGCAAATATGAAAACAAGCATGAAGTGGCCTCAATGAGTATAGCTCTCGATCATGAAACTTGAATAGGATAAAGGCTTTGAATGCTTGAACTTGATCACCAATACTACATCACCACATTAGCTCAACAACATGCATGATGACCTAAATATTTCACATGATGAAATGCCTCTTGATCGCTACAATAATCTTCTATAAATCTTCCCTTGAATGCTCTTGTGAAAGTACTCTTCATTGCTTATGAAATTCTAGCTTGTTATGATAAATTATGTGAAATAACCACATATTTATACTTGTTTATGCCAAATTTCCTAAAATTACAACACTACAAGCTGACATCAGATCTAGGGTAATAAAATCCCGCAAATAATTTTATTTAAAAAAGTCATGGTTAAGGCGAGACTCGTACGCCAGTTGGGGTATATCATTCCCAATGGCTTAAAATTAGGACACAAACTCTAAGAAGTGTCTTGATTAATGAACTATTTAAAATCTAGTCTTGAGACCTAGGTGCGACTCATACGCCCAAGGTGGCGTATGAGTCCCAAATCACTAGATCTAGAACACATAATCAAAAACATTGGATTATAATTGGTTATTTCTTAAATGTCAGGATTATCCATAGGAAAATGCATTTGGTTAGGCTTGCGGATGAAAAATAGGACCAATTAAGGCATAACTAAGCCCAATTAATTAATAAATCCCTAGATTACTATGAAAGTGTAAAGATACAAATTACAACACCCTAAATAAGGCACAAGTATGTCCATTTAGTTTAAAAGGGCCCTAAAATTAATGTGAATGTGGAAAACACATTACAATATGAAATCAAGGCAACATTAGGCTCATTTTAATATTTATTATTTCCAAATTAAGTGAGGAAAAGGTATACTTTTTCTATTACTACACTTAGCCCCCACTTTAGTCGGAGGAGGAACTTGCTTCAAACTTGCACTAAAGTAGACATTGAAGAGGGATCCAAGTGTACTAATGTGGATGGTATAGGATGACAAAGATCAAGGAGGCGACCAAGCTCTAAGGATCCAAGATCCTAGGTCAAACCAACATAAGTACAAAGGGACACACACAAGGTGTATGATATGCAACGTTAAGATGCACAAACATACAATGCCAAAGACATAAAGAAGAAAGAAAAGGAAAAAAAAGAGAGTGGATAGGGCCTCGAATGTCTATACCCAACGATGTGGACTAGGTCTAATATTTTTGTCCAAACACACTCACTCTGAGGTAAGGAAACTTGAGGAGACATTTGGTAGGTTAGTATCCAAAAAGGGTGGTTTAGAGAGAAAGTTAAGCCTCTATATCAAATTCCCACCATACAATGAGAAAGTCATTCCCATGTTTAGGCTTCTCATCATAATAACCATATGAAAGCTATCCCTCTGATAACTTCAATAGGGCACCAAAAATTGAAACTTTGAGCTTCACAATGCCTAACAAGTTGTGTTAAGTTCTTATGAACATTTATGCATGTAAAGGATTGTTCAAAGGGATCTTTGCTTAATTCATGTAAGGTCTCTTCTTAGAGAACATTATACCTAATATCTCCAAGAGAGGAAAAATCAAAGAAATATCACACCGTCGAAGGAAATTAAACCCAATGACACCAAAAAGAAAAGGACACATCACAAGAAGAAGGAAAATCGCACAATGAAACATGAGAAATGTTGAAAGATAATGTCAATGTATGCTCCCAATTTAAAGCGATTTCTAACACCATTGTTGTGAGCAATCTACTTTAAAGTAGCCAATGAAGAAGACATGAGAGCTTATTCAAAAAGAGTGATTCCAAGTCATATGTTCTCAAATCAAACTACATCATGGATAAGGTTTTTCCCTTAAAATGCAACAACTAAAGATAACTTAGTACATCACATACGAGCCAACTTAAGGCATTTCGTCCACATCCCAAGCTCACTCTTATGTATACGTTACTTGTGATTGATTTTTATTTGCATGATCTCCTAATTATTATAAACTATACTTGTATATAAATTTATTGTTTATGTATTGAGGGTCCTTAAACTAGCCTTCACGTAGAGGACCTTTTATAATTCCTAGTTAAGGAAATTACAATGCTCATAGCCAAAAATTATTTTCCTTGACTAACTCTTTCAAAGTAAAATGAGACATTATACTTGAATAGAGGATCATGATATTTATGAAGAAATAAATTAAAAAATTGATTATTTCTTAGCTAATGAAAGAGTATTGTT
>VDFB02264222.1:0-42984 GCA_007258455.2 Sequoia sempervirens | reverse complement strand
TAATGATAACCATCAATTAATATTGGAATAAAAAAAATAATAGCATTAAAAAATTATCTTAAGAATTTTTATTTCTACTAAAATAACTTCTCACGCAACTAGAATACTTAATCATATTTCTAATTATTAAATAGAATTAAATGAATGCATATTATTATGATGCAATATGTCATTCCCAACATTTAGTGACATGGAAACCCAATTCTTTAATGAAAAAAACTAAATATAAATCTTATCCTAGCCATCATGATATAATATTATCTGCACTCATTGGTATTGAAAGCATATAAATGAGCATAAGAATTTAATAACAATTCAATCAATTGCAATGGATTTAACACTCCCAGGTCACTCCTTAAAATAGATTTGATGATTTGAGAATTTATCCTTTTTAACTTAACCATGTTCTATAATTTAACTGTTGCGTGAAGTTATCCGCACAAGGTAGTCATCGCATTATGTGTTTTAACATTCATATTGAAAAGAATATAATTGAATATATATGATTAATTCATTTAATTTTTCTAAGTTATTTTAATTAAATATTTTACTTGATTAAACGATGGGGAACTATCAACTTTTATTAAGTAAACCATATAGTGACCTAATAACTTTTTTTCTCAAATGATAATTTGCTACAACACATAATAATAATAATAATAATTTCCTCTAATGTTGTACATGAACTAAAGGAAATAGGGTGTCCACCTTTTGGGATCGATGGAACTGTGCTTAGGACCTCTTTCACTCTTAGTTCATTAGGAAAACCTAGATCCCTCAACCAAGTCAATTAAGTGAGGGAAGGGACTGCTAGGAGGTTTCCTTAGGTGTTATTAAAAAGGGGGTTCACTATTAAAATGAAGCTTCAAAGGAGAAATGCAAACCCTAATGCACTAAAACCTATAAAATGAAATCATGAAATCAAATTACTAAATAGAGAGAAGCAAAAAAGTACCTAGAGGATAGGAGATGTCTAAACAAGATCTAAAAACCCTAAAATTTGTTGTTTCTAAAGTGTAGAATTTGGAATCTTCTGTTGAGAAATCGAGATGTACAAAAAAATAGAAGAAACAGGAATACTAAGACTCATATGCCCAAGGTGGTGATTTATTCCTAGTATTAGGGTTCCACTAAAACTTTTGTAGCCTCAATAGGTCTTCTGTAGCTTTAATCTTTTCTGATCTCTACGTCTGAAAGTCTGAATTCTGGCTTTTAGGTGAGTTTCTATGAATATGACAACTTCTTGAAATATTTGACAACGTTTGCAACTTTTTCTTCAAAGTATCTTCATTCTCCAATTCACTAAGATTTGTAATTCACACATGAAGAGGGAAAATTTTTGTTGTGTTGGGGAGTAGGGGTTTGCCTCGTTCAAACCCCATTTTGGTAATTAAACCTTGAAATGAAATATGAAAGCATGGAGGAATGATGAATGAAAAAATCATGTAACAACTCACCAAACCTTGTCGAAACCTTGGTTTGCAAATATGAAAACAAGCATGAAGTGGCCTCAATGAGTATAGCTCTCGATCATGAAGCTTGAATAGGATAAAGGCTTTGAATGCTTGAACTTGATCACCAATACTACATCACCACATTAGCTCAACAACATGCATGATGACCTAAATATTTCACATGATGAAATGCCTCTTGATCGCTACAATAATCTTCTATAAATCTTCCCTTGAATGCTCTTGTGAAAGTACTCTTCATTGCTTATGAAATTCTAGCTTGTTATGATAAATTATGTGAAATAACCTCATATTTATACTTGTTTATGCCAAATTTCCTAAAATTACAACACTACAAGCTGACATCAGATCTAGGGTAATAAAATCCCGCAAATAATTTTTTTTAAAAAAGTCATGGTTAAGGTGAGACACGTACGCCAGTTGGGGTATATCATTCCCAATGGCTTAAAATTAGGACACAAACTCTAAGAAGTGTCTTGATTAATGAACTGTTTAAAATCTAGTCTTGAGACCTAGGTGCGACTCATACGCCCAAGGTGGCGTATGAGTCCCAAATCACTAGATCTAGAACACATAATCAAAAACATTGGATTATAATCGGTTATTTCTTAAATGTCAGGATTATCCATAGGAAAATGCATTTGGTTAGGCTTGCGGATGAAAAATAGGACCAATTAAGGCATAACTAAGCCCAATGAATTAATAAATCCCTAGATTACTATGAAAGTGTAAAGATACAAATTACAACACCCTAAATAAGGCACAAGTATGTCCATTTAGTTTAAAAGGGCCCTAAAATTAATGTGAATTTGGAAAACACATTACAATATGAAATCATGGCAACATTAGGCTCATTTTAATATTTATTATTTCCAAATTAAGTGAGGAAAAGGTATACTTTTTCTATTACTACAGTTAGCCCCCACTTTAGTCGGAGGAGGAACTTGCTTCAAACTTGCACTAAAGTAGACATTGAAGAGGGATCCAAGTGTACTAATGTGGATGGTATAGGATGACAAAGATCAAGGAGGCAACCAAGCTCCGAGGATCCATGATCCTAGGTCAAACCAACATAAGTACAAAGGGACACACACAAGGTGTATGATATGCAACGTTAAGATGCACAAGCATACAATGCCAAAGGCATAAAGAAGAAAGAAAAGGAAAAAAAAGAGAGTGGATAGGGCCCCGAAAGTCTATACCCAATGATGTGGACCAGGTCTAATATGTTTGTCCAAAACACACTCACTCTGAGGTAAGGAAACTTGAGGAGACATTCGGTAGGTTAGTATCCAAAAAGGGTGGCTTAGAGAGAAAGTTAAGCCTCTATATCAAATTCCCACCATACAATAAGAAAGTCATTCCCATGTTTAGGCTTCTCGTTATACTAACCATATGAAAGCTATCCCTCTGATAACTTCAATAGGGCATCAAAAATTGAAACTTTGAGCTTCACAATGCCTAACAAGTTGTGTTAAGTGCTTATGAAAATTTATGCATGTAAAGGATTGTTCAAAGGGGTCTTTGCTTAATTCATGTAAGGTCTCTTCTTAGAGAACATTATACCTCATATCTCCAAGAGAGGAAAAATCAAAGAAATATCACACTGTCGAAGGAAATTAAACCCAATGACACCACCAAGAAAAGGACACATCACAAGAAGAAGGAAAATTGCCAAATGAAAAATGAGAAATGTCGAAAGATAATGTCAATGTATGCTCCCAATTTAAAGCGATTGCTAACACCATTGTTGTGAGCAATCTGCTTTAAAGTAGCCAATGAAGAAGACATGAGAGCTTATTCAAAAAGAGTGATGCCAAGTCATATGTTCTCAAATCAAAATACATCATGGATAAGGGTTTTCCCTTAAAATGCAACAACTAAAGATAACTTAGTACATCACATACGAGCCAACTTAAGGCATTTCATCCACATCCCAAGCTCACTCTTATGTATATGTTACTTGTGATTGATTTTTATTTGCATGATCTCCTAATTATTATAAGCTATACTTGTATATAAATTTATTGTTTATGTATTGAGGGTCCTTAAACTAGTCTTCACGTAGAGGACCTTTTATAATTCCTAGTTAAGGAAATTACAATGCTCATAGCCAAAAATTATTTTCCCTGACTAACTCTTTCGAAGTAAAGTGAGACATTATACTTGAATAGAGGATCATGATATTTATGAAGAAATAAATTAAAAATTTGATTATTTATTAGCTAATGAAAGAGTAATGTTTTTTTTGAGGTGTAAAATAGGTTTTGACGGGACCTGTAAACACATAAAAATGGCCTAGACCTGCAAACCATATTTTTTTATGATGACCACGCTTGTCCCCCGCATAATTAAAGTGTTCCTCCATGACTATTTGAATAAATAATTTACACTTATTTAAATATGTCACTAATTAATACTTATTCCCTCCCATAATTAAATAAATTTCTAGTTTATTCAATTACTTATTTTTAATTTTCACCTACAATTAAATATTTACCATTAATTATTTAATTTGTTCATTATCCTTTTCTTCTTGAATTAAATAAAATTATTCATTTAACCCACTTTTCATCCCACAAGTAAATTATTAAAATAATTATTTATTTTCTTTTGTCTTATTGTTGTTTATGAATTTAACCATTATTTTCTAAAAGTCGGCCTTCCTCCATAAACCAAATAATTTCTATTATTATTTGATTTTCCAACTACCTCTATCTCATTTATTCTCTGCCTTTTATTTAATTGTCTCCAATTAAATCCCAACACTTTATTTCAAATCTTTCCCTAACTTTGACCTAATGTTTCCGTAATCCGAATGCTCCTCATCGCATTGAATTCTAGCCTTTGATCTTAGGGCTTTACCAACTTCTAATCTTAGCCATCCATTTGCAAATTAGAATTCTTTAAAAAGGGTCTCTCCCTAGTAATTTTGATTCACGCACTTAGCATGCTTGATAATTTTGAGTACTTGAGCATACAATTCTTCAATATCTTGCTTGTCTTAAGCATAGGTAATGGTTGCACTTCAATATGAGGGAAATCATACAATTTACAGCAAGATGGAGAAGGCAAGTACAGGTCAATCACTAGAGGCTTGAAGATGAGGTGATATTGTTTCAATATTATTATGTTTCTTGCTTTGCATTGTGCTCTAATGTTGATTGGGGTTTAATTTTTTATGTTGCTTGCAATTAATCAAAAAAATATTTCCCCTATTATAGGACTTGAAACCCATTACAGACCAATTTTGATGGGATTCGTAACCCAATCAAGCAAAGCATGGTGCTTATAGGATAAGACACACACATGAAAGAGTATTGTTGAATTTATAGTATTCTAGAATTTTCTATTCGAGATGTTTCTTGAACCTGCTAAATACAACTAGATAATCATAGAGACACTTATAAATTCAATAGATTTCCTTGACTTGCAACATTGTGTTGATATGAGGAAAACGTGTCGAACTATGTTTAATCACGTCATAGAACCACTTCCACCAATGAAGAACAAGCTTATGATAGTATACAAGCATAAAATAGCCAAAAATATTACAACCAAATATGTAGCTAAGATATTAGTCCTTATAACTAATAAATTAGTGTTATTCAGTGGTGAGGATGTTGTAGCATTAGTGCTTTTCTTGGGAAAAAAGGTCATAAGTTAAGGTCAGCCTTTTTCTTGTGTGATGTGAATTCAATTTCAATATGTGGTGGTAAAATATTCTTCAAATTCAAATTGAAATGAGTCACTCTACACTTAAATTTATTCCTATATTTCCTTATTTAAACATAAAACTCTAGTGCAAAAGATATACAACTGCAATTACAAGGAAGCTTTGTAAAAATTAACATCCTATTTTATAGAATTACAGGAAAGTTTTTTTAAAATTTATAAATTTTATCAAAATTATTGAAGTTTGAAGCTAATGGAAGAATAAAGTGGAATCTAGGCTTTGTGGATTTCTTTGGAATCTTTCAAGAACTATTTGACTTTATTTGAGTAGGTTCTCTTCTTTAGACTTTGATTGTTTTTCGATCCTAAGTGAGGTATTCTAACATATTGGCTTTCCCTTGAGTATTTGAATTTCTCTTGAATTAGATATTACATTTTCCTGATTGTGTCATAGAAAACTCCACTCTAATGTAATTTAGTAGGGTTTTTGTCATTATTTTACATTTTATTGCTCATTATGGTCTTAAGAACACTTAAGGTTGCGAGAAGACACTTTTATTTATTATCAAATTAGTTTTTCGTGGAGGTAGAAATACCAAAATGGGGTTTGACGAAGGAAAAATCCTATATGGCCACCCCCTCTCTTCTCTTTTTCTATGATTTATATATTTAGGTGTGAAGCAAATATATTTCAAATAGTGAATGTACAATGTAGACCTGTAAGTTCTAGATCCCAATTGAAGATGTTTAAAACGCTCATTTTTAGATTGGGGCACCCTTGCCCTTGTTTGGTCATTTCAAGCCCTTCTTACTGTCATGGTTCCCCTATGTTTTCTCTTCCCATATTTGCAATTTTTTGTGCAATTATTTATATTTTGAAATTAGGTCTTCGTAATAATTAGTTTACTTGAATAATATTCAATCATTCTATTTTGTTTGTAATAAAGGAACTAAGCTTGAGAAAATTTTCTCTCCTTTTCGGCAGTTAGCCAATCCTAACACCCTGGTTGGTTTGTCTCCCATTGTTAAGCAAAGAAATAATTGATTCAAATTAATATACTAATTAAATCTAGGACCTCCTTTTATGCTTAAAAATTATATCTTTATTAAATTATAGCCTCTCATGATTTTCATGGTCTTTCTTACCTTTCTTTTGTTGGAAAGTGTGAAGGATTGAGTTGGTTTCATTGATGCATAGTAAGGAATTTACAAAAGAAAAAGAAGTAAGCAGCTTAATGAATGAGTTATTGAATGTAATAGTTATAGATAGTTAATTGTATACAACCACAGACCCGCCACTATACACAATGTAACATAGCCATATTAATAATAATTCTAATATTCCCCTCTTATTACATCATTCCCAAAACAACAAAGTCACCTTGCCATGGGACCCCCCCACTAAGGTTTACATGACAAAACTCACTAATTACAAAATGTGTATACATTTTTGGGTAGATTGTCCTTCTGAAGAAACAAATCCTAAATAAAGTGGAACTCCTCCAAGTCGTCTCATAACCTTCGTAAAGGTGTAGCTCCAAGTTGGATTTTTGAGTTCTTCCTCCCATGAACTCTCAAATCATAGACTATAATTATTGGAAAACCATTCTCCAAGTTGTCTTCTTGACCCTCATAAAGGTAGAATCCTTGGTCCAAACCATAATTATTGGATTTAAACCATCCTCCAACTTGTCTTCTTGACCCTCGTAAAGGTATAATCCTTGGTCTGAACTGCAATTATTGGAAAACCATCCTCCAAGTTGTCTCCTTGACCCTTGTAAAGGTATAATCCTTTTTCATAGTCTCATGAACTCTCTGGGAAACTATCCATACAGAGCTCTTCACCAAACCCTTTACCTGTCTCCAAAAATCAAACTTCACAATATACGTATTCTTTAAATCTATCAGCAATAATAGGGAAAGCAAGAAATTAAAGCCAAAATTGATTCTCTTGCAGAGCATCATCTCTAAGTGAGAAGCTAACTTGAGATGGTGGAAATTCCTCCATCCTCAGGTGCCACCAACCTCCAATGTTGAAGGCTCAAGGTACAAACTTATGAAGCTTCATTCTTGATTTTAGAGAAAATGTAGTATGCAAGTAATGTTTCCAATCAAGAATAAATTCTTCCACCTTTAGCACATGTTCAACTAATGCCTTCTAATCCCCGTTTCCATGTGGACCTACATGCTTTGTTGATTTTTCATCAACCTCAATGAAAAACAACATAGTCTTTTCTTCTTCATAACCTCCCTTTCAAAGTATGTATCAACAGTGTTTCTTACATCAAGCCCACTCACATAAAATTGATTAACTCCTTTAGTAGATACACCATTCATCGTGAATGAACTAATAGCAAAAATAAACTTGTTGTACCCTTAGCACACACGCCCCGTTCGGAACGGGGACCCTCTTTTCTGTCACCTTGTCGGGTCTTTTAGGCCTACCTCATTTTGCATGCCCCTCTTTTTTGATGTTTTGCATGGCCGATATTGCTGTAAGGTTTCATCCTAAAATTAACCATGCTTTCCCTTTTGGTTTTTTGCTGCCCTCTGGGGCCTCGTGGGTTCCTTTGTCGTTTATGGCTTTGGGGCGGACCTGGGCCCCTCCGGGCCTGGGCCTTCGGATTTCCCCTTTCGGGCTTCCCCCTTGAACTCGCCGCCCTTCGCGATGTTCCTGGGCCGTCTTTTCGCCCCTCAGGGCCCGCCCTACTGCTTTCCGTTTAGAATTCCCCGAAGTTATGTCGGGCGACGCCCGCCCCTTCGGACCCTGGACCCCGGAGGTCCGTCTTTGGACTTCCGTCCGGCGTTCGCTGTCTGCCTTCGCTCGCCGTCCGCGGGGTGGTTTTGACCGCTTGCTGCGGGACTCGTCGGGCCCGGCCGTCCGGAGTTCCATCCTCGAACTCCGTGACGGTTCCACCGTCGTCCACGATGGAACCCTGCCATCCTCCTGCCATCCGGGTTCCGACCCCATCCTCGCCGCCGCCGCTTATCATCATGCGAATCCTTCGGCGGTGAACCTACGCCTGCTGTCCGCCCTCCAGGCCCCAAGGCTCCCTCTGTCATGACTGTTCAAACTCAAAATATCTCACGGTGGTCGTCGTTGCGCAGCTTCCCACCATCTGAATCCCGGAGTCTCTACCGCCGCCGCCGACTCAATTTTGAAATCCACCAACTTTTGGCGTGGTTGTACATGCAATTAATGCTCGGAGTCTCTACCGCCACCACCGACTCAATTTTGAAATCCACCAACTTTTGGCACGGCCGTACGTGTAATTAATGCGCGCATTAATGGCAGATAGGGTATATAATGTATGGTCCGCCAATGTCATTTTCAATTTGCGAATTAGAGCAAATTGATAAGGCCAACATCTGAAGCCCACTGCAATCGGCATCATCACGATCATCCGTGTCTGCATCGCTTCGTCGCTCCACGGTGGATTCCGCACCTCCCCGCTTAGCATATCCGAGGTAGGCCATCCTCGTTTGCCCTCCCATCATTTTGATCATTTTTGGGGATTTCGTTAAATTGAACAATTGATTAAATTACATAAAATTGAAGAGCACCCCGTGGGGCCCCTTACCCATGTTTTAAAAATCTCCTAAAATGGTTGGAATGACCCTCCCTATCAATCTAGAGCTCGCCCATTACGCGGTCGTTCTTCGCGCAAGGCGACCGGCCCCCTCGGACCCAGTCCCCTCTTTCGCCGTTCCATTCCAGGGTATGATTGCATGTCGGCGGCCGTCCCCCTAGCCGGGCCTGGGTCATCAGGATTCCGTCCCCGGAATGCCTGTTACGTTTCGCTGCGTCAACATCTAACCAAGCAATCCTACCTCGCAGCGGTCGGACCCCGATCTCGCCTTAATCGTTGAATTGAAACCGGGTCTTCCTCCATTCATGTGCTCGGGCCCCAGACGTTGGGGTTCTGCCACCTCTTTTCTGCCATTTGGCCAGTCGTTGCCTCGTCAGCGAAGTCGAGTCTGCCGCCCGCCCTTTGGATCCTGGGTTTCCCTTGGCCATCTGAAGGTTGCTTAAACTTTGCCATGCCCTGGAACCCTCTGGGCTCCAGGCCACCCTTCGCTGCTGCTGTTGCCCGATCGCTACCGAAACCTCGCGGCGGCCGTCGTCTCTCGTCTCTCCGGTCACCGGGTCCCATATTCCCTATCACCGCCGCCGTTCAAATCATCACAAAAAATCATGCGATGGCCTACAGCTCTCGTCTTCCCGCCGCCCGGGCTCCGGGCCACCTTTCGCCGCCGTCGTTCCAATCAATGAAAATCTTGGAGCAGCTGTAACCTCAAGTCGCCTTGGCCGCCGGGCTCCGGCATTACCTCCGCCGCCGCCGAGCCTGAACAGTATGTGCGCCCAACCGTCCTTCAGTGCCCCGGACCCTGGCCTTCAGACTTCCTCATCCGGACTTCCACCCGCTGTTCGCTGTCCCCAACGGCCACCCCTTAACTGCCTTCCAGCCTGAAACCTACGAAGCTCCTTAAATCAATCCAAACCAACTCAAATTCAGAATCTAACTTCGACCCACGTCCTAAATCATGCTGTTCTTCATCATGGGCCTCTTAAAATACCAAAATTTGGCCAACGGGGGTCTCCAAGAACTTTCAGTCGTGTTTTCCCTCCCTGACAGCATTCCTGTCAGGGAAGTCCGGCCCTCTGGGCCCAGATTGTCCAAATGCTCTAAAATAAAATCGATATCATCTGAGGATAAAATTTATGATGTATTTGAATGGTTATTTAGATGATATGCTCATAATATGGACTAACATTAACGCTGTTGATGTTTTGTTGTGCCGACTTCGCCCTTTGCTTGCAGGATATATGGAATCGGCTGCAGGAACTTCAAGGGCCTCCGCCGAAAAGGATAAGGGCAAGAAATCTGGAAGGGCCGCTCGTGGAAAGGAAGATAAGGATCAAATGAAGTTCCAATTTCAGGGTGAACCACTCCAGTCAAAGGTTTCGACTGACTGGAAAGAGATCTCAGATACTAATATCGGCCAGGTGGACATAGATGAGTTCACCCAGAGGGTCAAGGTCGACCCTAAAACGAAGAATGCCAGGTTGATACGCCAAAGTGGAATTGCCAAAGCTGTCGGCTTCCCTCTGTCTCTGATAGCACCTGAATTAGTAATGGCTTGTCGAGAAGCCTACCAAACGGACACCAGAACAATTGAGGACAAGGAGGGGAACATCCTTGCCGACATGTCTCTAGAAGGAATCACTAAAACATTCCATATTCCCACATTCCCACATATGGAGGTCCCCACTTTGGAACAGTGTCAGGCGGCGTGGGATGCCAATCCATTGGGCTACAAGAAATCAATTAACCTTTACTGGTTAAAGGAGAAATGGGGCAGCGCTGCAAAGGTTCCCCAAGAGTTGTTCCGCAGCGACTTTCAAGAAGATTATCACGACTTGGTGACAATGCTAAGCAGGGTCATGGGCCTCCCAGCAGCCGCCTACTTCCAAGAGTGGATGGCTTACTACATTGAACAGATCATACGAGGAAATGAGGACGTGAAAACCAAGACCTCATTCGACTGGGGGGTATCATCAGCAACTGCTTCCACAAGCAATTCATAAATGTCAAGAAAAGCTCCAAGTCCTACATGACCTCGTACCTGGTATACTCCTTCGCAGGTCAGAGACAATATAGTGGGCTATTTATGGCGCCAGATCAGGATCACAAACGAGGGCTCAAGCCTTTTGACCGGTACCCTCAACTACAATACCATAACTTCAAAAGAGAGTACTGCCGGGTCAATGACGCCTTCATTGGCCACATCATCAGAGTGATAGCCGGGGACTTCGAGAGAAGGGTATCCCATAGCGCCCGGGCGCTCCTGAAGGAGTACGCCTTCCTATTCATCCAATTCCCCAAGTTCACTTACATCCGTGCCTAGGGATTCATGGAATGGCCGAACAAGTTGCCAAGATACCCAAACGACAGGATCATTCTCCTAGAGCTCTTCTGGTAGCTCCAGCACATTCAGACGGTCTTTGGCAACAAGCATGTAGCAAGGATCCCCTATCCCATGACCCTCGGCTAGGGCCTCTATTGATTGCAAACATCTTAATGTGCCGGCAACTCAGAGAAAGAACTTAAAGAATACAATTGTGAATGGTACACGGCTCGCCCGCAAATGGACCCACATAGCCATGTCAGGAAGGCACTGGGGCCGGCGTATGCCCACAAATACCATGTCGAAGATTTCTGGGCAGATTGTAAAGATGACAAGGAGGTCCGCATGAGACACTACATGCGCATGACAGTGCAATTTTTGAGGAGGGTGCAGCTATTTCCAGTGCCAGACCAGCTCGAGGAAGATGAGTCCACCCTTGTGCACCCGAGGTACCCTGCGGTTGCCGACTTGGCAATCCCCTCCATCGACTGGGACGAGCAAGAGGTCGAGGACCTGGATAATATTACCCAATCGATTATAGCTCACACTAGGGAGTGGGTTGATGGGCAGGTAGCACAACTGAAGCAATAGGGGGTGGCTCTAACATATGAAGCGCTCAGGAGCGAGCCAAGCACCGCAGAGGACGTTGCCACCTCCCCATCAGCTGGTGAGACTTCCAAGTCTCCCCCCATCACCAGGTCCCAAAAAAGGAAGGGAACAGAGATAGCACAGTCTGCAGACCCCAAAGAACAAGCAACGAAGGACATGGGAGGCTCATCTCCCAAGAAGCTCAAGAGGACAGTGATCACAACAAAGGCGCAGCCTCCCTTGCTCCTTCCTCCCCCGACTGGTGTGCTGTCCGCCTCTCAGGCCGCAATCACCTCATCTCCACAGGTGGTGGACATTTCTATTCACCTTGCCTCTTCACCCCCGACCGGGTTAATAATCAATATCGACTCATCCTCTAGCATAACCACTTCCCCTTCCTCTGCTACTGCCATGTCACCCATTACCTCCCTGCCTCTGGCAACAATAGCATCACCTGTTCCCCTTTCCACTGTGCCCGAGGTTATTACACGGCACCTGCAGAGTCTCCCCCCAAGCTCTCACAACTCCTAATGGACCCCGCACTCCAAGCGGCCCTCGCCTAAGCCCTCGCAATAGCTCAGCCTTCACAACCGCCAACAGGGCCGCCGGCGATGGAAGCCACAATGAAAATATCAAAAGAGTTGGAAGAATGAGAGCAGGAAGCCTCAAGGTCAATTGAGGAAGAGACCGATGATTACTACAAGCACCCTGAATACAAGCACAGAACCATCGATAAGGTGGCCTATGAGGAAGAAGAGACAGGCTCTTCCGAAGGTGGGGATGAAGAGGATGGCTCGGGTGATAAGGAGATTATTCAGACATTCGATAAGGATATCGAGGAGGAGTCGACTCAGCAGCCGAAGGATGTTAGGGAGGTAGAACAGTCGCCACATGGTGAAGAGGGGCAGCCGCCAAAGGAACAGCCTGAAAAGGATATCACTGGGGCCGAGACCCATATTGTGAAGAGCCCCGAATCCAAGGCCGCTGAATAAAAGAAAGAAGAGGAGGCAACGAAAGAAGATCCCACCCAGATATTGACCACCAAGCTGCCCGTCAGACACCTCGTATTTGTTCAAGACTCTGACGAGGAGGACGCTGCTAAAGAAAAGAAAGAGCCACAAGAGGAAAAGGAGGCCGAAGTCTTGCCTCTAACTGAAACAGGTGAGGGCAGCCATGATGCACCCAAGGACAAATCTGCCATGCCTGATTAGCTGGAGAGATAGCTTGAAAGGACAGCCCCAGTGCTGAAAGACCCGAGGTCGAGATTGGAAGCCATCTTGGCTCGATCCCTGACCACGAATAAGAAGGAGAAGAAGCCTAAAGTCTGTTCCAGGATAACTATGGACGCTTCTGGCTCTCGAGCAGCATAAATAGCAACACCAACTGTTGGCCAGACCGGGGTGAGCTATAGTGTCTCCACCATTGACCTGGGGATGGCAACCAAAGAACAGAAGGTTGAGCATCTGGAAGAGTCGGTGGCCATAGTAGTGCACTTGATCAAATAGGATAAGGTCACCAAAGACGAACTCAAGGCGTAGGTTGCTTCCTTAACAGACTATATCCAGCAGTGGTCCTCAGTGGATGACCTGCCCACCACCTCCACGGCCGCACCACAGTTGCTCTCCAAAGAACAGATAGATAAACTGGAGAGAAGGAGGAACTTAGAAAAGACCACTGAGATTGGTTCCAACAGGTCGTAAGCGTCAGAAACATGGGAATCGGTATGGCCGTGCAGATAGCCAATAAGTTCTTGGAACTGACCCAATCCTAGGAGGGCACGAGGAAGCTCTGCACCAATTTCCCTGCGATCTACGACTCTGCCTTCCCAAGGGTTGAAGCCATCCTCCAGATGCCAGAGAGTACATGGGAGAAGAAGCTAGAACTAAAAACGGAGGACCACTGGTTGGTGGACATATGGCACAGAGACCTTGTCAACCAGAGGGAAAGGATGGAGCAAATCCTGAGTAGAGTGGATCCAGATGTTGCGTGGATCAAGAAAATTTGGACAGAATGCACTGAGTACCTTAAGCTGATGGCGGGTTATGATATGCCCACAGTATAAATGGATGCCGAGAAGGTGAAGTCATACTTTGAGGAGAAGATGAAGAACGGGACAGCTAGAGAAATCACCACGGAATTCCTAAGTTTTGCCGCCCGTCCTTTCAATCAATCAGAGCTATTCAGGGACAAGGGCTCGAAGTATGATGAAGATTGGAAGCGGCTAGAAGAGAATGCCAAAGAATGGAGCTATCAGGCGTTAAGATGCGAAGTCCTTGAGATAGACAAGCTCCAAGCAGTTATCCTCAAGTACATTAAACATGCAGCTTCCGAAGAGAAAAAAGATAGCCTGGACAAAGATGAAGACCTCCCTAAAGAGTAGCTACAGCCAAGAGGACAACAATTAGCTACAAGACGAAAGAGCAATAGTGTCATCCACTAGATGACGAAATAGGGAAGGGACAAAAGATATTTTTTAATTATAAATCTATTTGGGGGTAGGTGAAACCCTATTTTGTAATAAATCTTGGCCACACAATGGAAATGAATCTTGGCCATTCATTTAACTTTTGGAAAACTATAAATAGAGCACTCCCCTCATTTGCAAAAGTGAGAGTTGAGTTGTTGTAAAGGCATCCTATTGAAATTTATAAGAAATAACATTGACTTGGTGTATTTCCTTGATTTCTCTCATGTCATTTTATTCATTTCTCCAATTTCACATGTTTAGTTTAGATCTCTTTGCTGTTTACTTAGCTGTTCATATTATTTAGATAAATCTTAGGAGTGATGTTGGCTGATTGTGAAAATTCCTACTTTCTTGAGGATCCCTTAGTCCATACTTTTTGCTGTTTGCTGAAGATAGATAGCTGTGCAAAATTAGCCTGGACTTAATTTGAAGCTGTTCCAAACATTCATTCTTGATTCATGCATGTATGTGGTGGATGAAGGATGAAACATCTGCAGCCCTTAGAAGATAGCACAATTTCCATGATACTGTGAAATTCCTGGTTAAGTGGGATATCGTTTTGAGGAATTGTCCATTGCAGGAACTCCATTATCACTGTTCGCAGCAAGCTTCAGACTTAGGAACTTTTCTTTTTCTTCGCTCTTTTTCCTTTTTTTTTAGAAATTGAACAATACCAAGGTTCATTGCACATTGTAAAGCTAAATCTAATAACTAGATGGAGTCCAAGACTGCTGTTTGAACCTACAGCCTATGCGTATCAGCTTCCTATCTTAAGGACTCCTTTTCAAATATCCAACTTCATGCTTTGTGTCCACACTTTGTATCTTCCGTAAGGCCGCCTTGTGATTCCAGCAAATCACATCAAACTACTGAGGTATCTAAGCACTGTCATGACCTGACACCCAAGAGACCTTGGGATAGTATTCTGCAACTCGATTGTGGGAGATTGTCTTTCAAGAGAGGTAGTGCACCTACGCACTGCCTGTGTTGAGAAGTGCATAAAAACACAATCAATAGAACTGGCGCTAGAAGAAGGTCCAAGTTGGAGATACTAAGTTGGGGGGTAAAGCAAAGCTGGATCAAATTAGATCATTCTCCCTAGAAAGATTTCAAAGGATTCTACGATCAGCACCAAATAAGGGAGAATTTGAAGAATTACAGCCTCCCACGAGGGCAAAGCGAGCACGAGGAAGTAGCTCCGCCTCTTCCTCTTCCTCCATTCCATCCGCCTCTATTTCACCCCCACCTTCATTTGGTTGGCCTTCATCTTCCACCCAACCACCTCAAACAGCATTTGCACATTTTACATCCGGCAGCCATGGGTTTGCTCCTCTCCAGGCCCTTTCAGCCCAAAGCACAGTCCAGGCAGCAATAACTCGGGGGCAGCCCCACATTGTGGTTGTATTGCCAATACAGCCCCAAATCCCTATCCTCCAACAGTAAGTGCCACCTCCGCCTCCCCCCATGGCTTGGCTTGCACATAATCCTTCGCCGATACACTTTGCTATTTACAATGATATGCCCAAGAATCTGGAGGGCTTTTGTTTGAAGTTCCATCCACATGACATGCAAAGAACAGCTGAGGAGTATATTAAGATATTCGAAACGGCGATCACCGAAATGCAAGTGGATCACGAGGACGTGGCATGTCGCCTCTTTTCGCATTCATTGGGAGAAGAGGCCTTCTACTGGTACATCAATCTGTCGAGGGGATCCATCACCTCATGGAACCTGATGAAGAATGTCTTTCTGCAGAACTACAAGATCCTTGTCAACCCCGCGGACCTCTATCAACAGTTCATGTCCATTAGAAGGGAGGTCAACGAACCTATCGGCTCCTTCAATGACCGCTTCCATCGGGCCCATATGCGGCTTTAGGATCCTTACGTCCATAATGATGCGGCAGCTCTCCCCGTCTACTACGTAGCCCTGCACAATCTCACGTCAGCCTTGGTGAAGAGGATGCGCCACCGCCCGCGACCCTACTGGCCACCTATGCGGAAGCCGTTGTGGCCAGTGCTGACTTGGGGTAAAATATCTCTGGCCCGCTGCCCTCCTTGGGGCCGATAGCCCACCCAATGCAGATTCAAGGGCTCAATCAGGAGTTTGCTCATCAAACCCCCCTCATGAACTAGGTACCCCAACTGCCTATGGTGCCACATCTGGGGCAGCCGTTGAACTATGCACCTCCCGCTTCTTCTTATTTGCAACCCCAACAGCAATACCAATAATCTCAGGTTGCTCCGCAATAGCAAGCGTATTCCCAACAGCCCCAGGCGTCGTTGTATCTGTCGGGACCGAATTTTCCTCTGGCCTATCAAAATCAGCCGGCGGCCCTGCCCGCTTTTCTCCAAAACCTGGTCCCGTCCCCTGGAGGTGCGACCGAGAAAAACAAGCTAGAGGAGCTAACTGAGATGATTAAGAAGATGTTCACGGAGATGACGCATCTAAAAAACCAGAATAATCAGTTGCAGGCCTCCCAACACAACTTCTAGGCCAATCTCAATAGGGACAGTCAAGAGTCTCGAGATAATAGAGACAATAGAGATAATCAAGAGGTAGGTACTTCCTCTGGACAGAATTATGAGAGGGGGCAGAATTATAATCAAAATGCAGAAAGAAGACCTTCTCAGAGGCAAAGTCGCACATGGAACACCAGGCCTAACAATGGTGGTGTTTCCACACCGTTCGATCAACTGGCAAGCAATGACAAAACGTCTAGCGGCGTGTATTTGGCCGAAGCAGCTTTGTCCGGATGGTGTCGACTTCACAAAACTAGCAGGCATTCTGAGCTGGATTGTCCCAAATTCTAGACAGCTGCTGAGATCTTCCAGGTGGAGGTACAAAATACCGTCGACAATGCCAACTGTAGGGACATCGTCCCATATGAGCCTTATGACTCCTCCTATCTGGTGGTCAATCAGGCGTCATTTCCGCAAGGAGACCGCAACGAGCCCGAAGTCGAGCCTACTCCTACTAAGGATGAGAAAACGCAGGAGGTAAGTAATGAACAAACCTTGGCTCAGCTTTTTGATTCAGTAGATAATGGTCTGATAGATTAAGAAGAGCCCTTTATGGATGAGGTCCACATGTTCCATCAGCGGTCGAGTCAATACTTCCTTAGAAATAGGCAAGTGGGTGGACCCTTCACAACTTCTACCCCACCAAACAACTTCGCCACCCCGCCTGAACCAAATGCTAGTAATAACTCGGGGCTCCCTCATATACCTGCCCAATATCTCAACAAAAATCAATCTCAAAACCAGTCGCAAAGTCAACCTCAAGGCCAACCCCAAAATCTATCTGGACAGGCAAAGAGCCAACCCCCTAGTTCTCTCATAGGCCAAGCTTTTAGCTCCGAAATCGAGCAAATTGGTGAATATGTGGCAGAAGAGTTCAAGAAGGTCAAAATCAGCTTGTCAGCCTTCGAATTATTTAAGGTTCCTGCTGTGAGGCACACTTTTTTTAGGGTTCTGAATGAGACTCCATCCTCTAATATGACACAAGAGACCCCAGCCAAGAGGGTAACCTTTGAGGAGCCCAGGAGAGAACAAGAAGCATAGGACAATACCAGAAGAAGGAACGGTGTGCCCGTAAATCAGTTGGCAAGTAGATATGTTGAAAAGGAGCTAGAAAGGGCTGGTAGACAGTCTCCCATGGACCAGCAATTTAAGCAAACCAAGGATATGGGCAGTGATAGGAACAAAGGTAAAATAGCTCAAATAGACACATCTGTGGGCATCCTCCAGGGGAGACCGGAAACTCCCCCTTTCTTGACTACCATTAGGGTCTTTGGGAAGAATTTGCACAACTGCCTGCTCGATTCAGGCGCGTCTGCCAACGTCATGTCTTTGGCCGTATGCAAGACTCTTGACATCACTCCCATGCCTTCAAAGAGAAAGGTCACCCAGCTGGACAAAACAGAGATCACCATCGTGGGTGAGGTAAATTGCATCCCCATGCAAATTGCTACAGACCCCCAGATACAGCAGGTTGTTGATATCCAAGTGGCGGATATTCCTGATGCTTATGGAATTATTTTAGGGAGAGAGATCACCAAGGCACTGAATGGATACACCGCCACCGACCTTTCTCACATGTGGCTGCCGTGGAAGGGGCTGCCAAATTAGATCCGTATTGACTGTGAACCCCGTATGAAGTATATGATCACGGAATACAATAATCTCAGAGAGGTGTTGTTCGCTGAGACTGACTTAGGGAATTATCGCCCTTTTGCTTACCAAAATGAGCTTGAGCTTCAGAAAGAACGTGCAGATGAGGTATTGCTGGTATTGTGTAGTCCCTCGGTGGGTTCCGCACAAGTGCCCCTAGATACCAGAATGTTGGTAGAAGCTGATGATGAACCGAATAAAGATGACAACTAGGGATTGCTCGATGGATTCCAGGATTTCATGGAAAAATGCGCAAGAGATCAGCTCAGTCTAAGAGATAGAATGAATTTCCAAGACCTATTATTGCCGAACTAGTGTAGGGTACATAATGCTACTCACTCTGAATTTGACTGTTGCTTGTGCCAAGCAGCAGTCGAGCATGTTAAGAAAGCCGCTGCGCCTCTGACACAAACACCAAAGGAGGCACCAGTAGAACTGCCTGTTGATCGTTGCCTCGAACCTGAAAACCCCCCTAAGATCACAAGGCCCGCTGTCCAGCCGAAAGGGGGTGGAGGCTCAGTCAGACCCGAAGACAAGGAATCCTCCGCGTGCTGGATGCTCTAATTTGATGGATTGAAGTCAAGGGAAGGGGCTGGAGCGGGGATTGAACTCATCAGTCCCACGAGTAAGACATTTCTCACTGCCCTTCGATTACAATTTTATTGCATCAACAACGTAGCAGAATATGAGGCTTTAGTCCTTGGCCTTCTTATGGCCTTGAACAAAAATGTGAAAGTGCTACAAGTTTTTGGGGATTCTGCACTTGTAGTTAAGCAGGTCAAAAAATTGTACTCCTGCCATGATCGAAGACTCACCAATTATAGGCACAGGGTTTGGAATCTCTTAGAGGGCCTAGATGCATTCAACATACAATTGGTCCCTCATACTCAAAATTGCACAGCTGACGCCTTGGCTCAAGCAGCTAGCACGTTACAGCCCCTCTCTTTGTCTGGGCTCAAGAAGTTCACTGTTGAACTAACATCCACGCCATCAGTCCCAGATAATGTTACTCACCTACAGGTCTTCAATGATGATAAGCATATCCTTTAGTTTATTACAAGTTTTGACATTTTCGCTGCCCAAATAATTGATGAAGCTAATCCACAGGAGGCTGAATTGGACATAGAGGGGGTTATCAATCTGAAAACCAACACGATCCCCAGAGGTATGGTTCAGCTAGAGCGTGTATTCGATTTAGATCAGATCAGGGATTAGGATCGACAAACAAAAAGGGAGGCTATAAGCAACTAGTGCAACGCTCACAACCTAGGAACGAGCGAGGAGATTAAGAATGTTTTTATTAGCAAGGTGTGCACACCTGAAGAAAAGAAAGGAATCACAGATGCTTTGCGTAGATATCATGACGTGGTGGCATGGAGTTACGAAGATTTGAAAACATACGACACCTCTGTCATCACACACACCATCCCTCTAAAGACTGAAGTGAGGCCATTCCGTCAGTGACAGCACCCTATCAATGCCTTGCTAGAACCTGTCGTTTACAAGGAGGTGCAGAAATTACTTTCAGCAAGAATCATCTTCCCAGTCCGGCATTCCACGTGGGTGGCTAACTTGGTCCCGGTCAGGAAAAAGAATGGAGAGATCAAATTGTGTGTGGACTTCCGTAATCTAAACCACGCCTCAGAGAAGGACAACTATCCAGTGCCTTCACTGGATGAAGTGCTACAAATCATCAACGGCTCCCAGATGATGTCGTTTCTCGACGAATACTCTGAGTATAATCAAGTAATGGTACAATATGAGGATCGCCACAAGACCGCATTCACCACCAAGTGGGGGACATTTGCCTATAGAAGAATGCCATTCGGGCTCATCAACGCTGGCACCACTTTCCAACGCGCCATGGATATCGCCTTCAAGGACCTAATTGGCAAATGCATAATCATCTACATGGATGATTTGACCGTATTCTCCAAGAAGCGAGGCGACCACGTCTCCAACCTATGCAAAGTATTTCAGAGATGCCGAGAGTTCAGGGTTTCTCTCAATCCTAAGAAGTGCATTTTCGGAGTGACTGAAGGCAGATTACTCAGGCACATCATCTCAGAGCAGGGAATCTCCATTGATCCTGAGCGCATTGAGTCGTTACTCAAGATTCAGCCCCCGGGTAGCAAGAAGGAATTAAAGTCTTTCTTCGAAAAGATCAACTTTTTCTAGAAATTCATCACAGGTTTCGTGAAAATTGTCAAACCTCTTAATGCCATGCTTGAACAGGATGCCAAAGTTGAGTGGACGCCAGATGCCAAACAATCCTTTGAGGAAATCAAACGAGCCATTACTGAGGCACCTGTGTTAGTCAGTCCAGATTATTTGAAGCCGTTCTATATCTACTCATTTGCTTCGGAGCATTCTTGTGCTAGTATGCTGACCCAGAAGGACGACGAGGGGAATGAGCATCCAATCACCTTCATGAGTGCCCCCCTCAAAGATGCTGAATTGCGTTACCACAACATAGAAAAATAGGCGTATGCTCTTGTTAGAGGAGTAAAGAAATTTAGACACTACATTCTACGCAACAAGGTGTTCGCTATTGTTCCTGACCTAGCAGTCAAAACGTTACTTATGCAGAATGAATTGAGCGAACGAAGGGCTAAGTGGGTCACCCTGCTTCAAGAGTATGATATGGAGATCCAACCAATGAAATTGGTGCGAGGGCAGGCACTCACCCGTACAATGGCCGAAACACCAAGCAGAGGCCAGACCTGAACTCACGGTACAGCAATATCAGCTTGAAGATGTCTCCCCGGGAGAATGGTACCAAGATGTCGTTTATTATCTGCTAAATCATAAGTGTTCACTACATCTACAAGGAGTCCAGAAGAGGGCCCTGAGATTGAAAAGCAACAGTTATATGTTGCAAGGTTCTATTCTTTATAAGAAGAATCATGAGGGCGTTTATCTAAGATGCCTCAACAAGGAGGAAGCAAAATGCGTTCTGAGGGAGCTTCACAACAAATTCGATACGGGCCATGGCTCTGGTTCTTCTATGGCACATCAGATATTAAGGGAAGGGTACTATTGGCCAACTGTCTTCAAAGATGCCCATTGCCATGTTCGTTTATGTCATACATGCCAGACCACTGCCACCAGGGAGAGGAATGTTGCTGTCCCACTGCAGCCCATGCTGGAGGTAAGGCCTTTTGCGTAATGGGGTCTCAACTTCATTGGTCTGGTAAGCCCTCCATCATCTACGGGACACAGATACATTCTGACCGCTACTGATTATTGTACTAGATGGACGGAAGCAATAGTTTGTAAGCATTGTACAACTGAAGTAGTTACTGATTTCTTAGAAAGTTTCATTTTAAATCGCTTTGGTTGTCTGTATGCTTTGGTATGTGATAATGGACCTGCCTTCGCTTCATTAAAATTTTCTAGCTGGGCGTTTGACTATGGAATTGCCCTCAAATTCTCATCTAATTACTACCCTCAGGGTAATGGCCTTGCCGAATCCACGAATAAGAATTTGATTACTGTGATCAAGAAGCTGTTAGATAGGAATCCCAAGGACTGGCATACCTAGCTCCATTTTTCCCTTTGGGCTAATCACACCTGCCACAAGGCTGCCCTTGGTGATTCTCTGTTCCACCTTGTCTATGGCCTTGAGCCTATATTCCCCATCCACCTGAAGATTCCTACTCTTCAGTTCATCAACGATTTTTATGGAGGAGATCATAGGGAAGCTCGGTTAGCTGAGCTCTTATATTTAGAGGAAGTCTGAAACTATGCAATAGAAAATTTTGCCAAACATCAGGGCATAGTAAAGAGATGGTTCGACCGCCGAGCCAAAATCAAGGCCTTTAGAATTATAGAGGTCCTGTATTGGGACAAGGCCCATGAGAAAAAAGGGGGACACAACAAATTTGACAAGCTTTGGCTTGGCCCCTTTCAAATAGCTAAGATTTTGGGAGATAATGCCTTCCACCTAAAGAATTTAACTGGTGAAAACGTCTCGTTGCCAGTCAATGGGCAACACCTGAAGCATTACTTCCAGGCTTGAGCTCCTTGGAGCTCTTCCTTGTAAATACCTGTACATAGGTTAGAATAGCTGCTTTCTTGCTTGTTTGCATTTTGTTTGTGTCATTTTTTTTGCTTTCTCCCTCCTGGCAGTTTTGTTTCAAAAGATGTTTCCTGTTCCCTTGCGGTGGCCGTGCTTGCCTGACAAGCGGTCCACTTTGCTGTCTGTTCTTTGTGTTCTGTGGCTAAACATTCACTCTAGACTATCGGTCTTTGCAGAGCTATCTGTGAATGATTTCCTTGTCTGAACCCTACTCAGAACTTGCCCCTTCACCGGATCTTCTTACCCGCATCTCAGATCTTGCACAAATCACATAATAATAAATTCTGAAGGACTGTACTATGGTTATTATGACACCTTAGTGAGTAAAAAATCTTAAGTCTACTCCAGTGACCACTGTAGTCTCAAACCCATTGTAGGCTTCAATGCTTACCTGGTCGAGCTAAATGGTGAAAGAGAAATGAAATATCAAAGCAAAAGAGAGAAAAAAAACTCTGAAAAAAAGAAATAAATGATCGTATGGGCATTTGGATAACTCTACCGGGGCTATGGATGCCCGGCCGACAGTAGAGCAATATCCATGAGATTGCAGCGACAACCTTGCCGGGGCTATGGACGCCTGACCGGCAGTGGGGCAATGTCCAGGTTACTTTTGGTGTTAGACAACTTATGTAGCTCACTCGGTTGAAGTGATAACTCTGGTTACTATCCCTAGGAAAAGAATGAACTCACTTCACACATGCTTCTGAGATGCCATGTAAGCTGACCTAATTAAGGATCTCATTCTCCCGGGTTCATCCTTGGAAGCCGCTCTTGGTCTGCGAAACCAAAGATTCTGGGTCCTTAATGAATATTTATCCCTAGAATGCTCCGGAGCGTTCTCCAGCGGAGTCGCCATTTGTTGTGCCCTTAGCACACACGCCCCGTTCGGAACAGGGACCCTCTTTTCTGTCACCTTGTCGGGTCTTTCAGGGCTGCCTCATTTTGCGTGCCCCTCTTTTTTGATGTTCTGCGTGGCTGATATTGCTCTAAGGTTTCATCCTAAAATCAACCATGCTTTCCCTTTTGGTTTTTTGCTGCCCTCCGTGGCCTCGTGGGTTCCTTTGGCATTTATGGCTTTGGGGCGGCCCTGGGCCCCTTCGGGCCCGGGCCTCCGGAGTTCCCCTTTCGGGCTTCCCCCTTGCGCTAGCCGCCCTTCGCGACGTTCCTGGGCCGTCTTTCCGCCCCTCGGGGCCCGCCCCACCGCTTTCTGTTCGGAATTCCCCAAAGTTATGCTGGGCGACCCCTGCCCCTTTGGACCCCGGACCCTGGAGGTCCGTCTTCGGACTTCCGTCTGGCATTCACTGTTCGCCTTCGCTCACCGTCCGCGGGGTGGTTTTGACCGCTTACCGCGGGACTCACCGGGCTCGGCCGTCCAAAGTTCCGTCCTCGGAACTGCGTGACGGTTCCGTCGTCGTCCATGGCGGAACCCTGCCGTCCTCCCGCCATCTGGGTCCCAGCCCCATCCTCGCCGCCGCCGCTTATCATCGTGCGAATCCTTCGGCGGTGAACCTACACCTACTATCAGCCCTCCGGGCCCCGAGGCTCCCTCCGCCATGACCGTTCAAACTTGCAATATCTCACGGCGGTCGTCATTGCGCAGCTTCCCACCATCCGGATCCTGAAGTCTCTGCCGCCGCCGCCAACTCAATTTTGAAATCCACCAACTTTTGGCACGGTCGTATGTGCAATTAATACACGCATTAATGGCAGATAGGGTATATAATGTATGGTCCGCCAATGTCATTTTCACTTTGCGGATTAGAGTGAATTGATAAGGCCAACATCTGGAGCCCACTGCAATCGGCATTGTCACGATCATCCATGTTTGCATCGCTCCGTCACTCCTCGGTGGATTCCACACCTCCCCGCTTAGCGTATCTGAGGTAGGCCATCCTTGTTTGCCCTCCCATCGTTTTGATCATTTTTGGGGATTTCGTTAAATTGAACAATTGATTAAATTGCATAAAATTGAAGAGCACCCCGTGGCGCCCCTTACCCATGTTTTAAAAATCTCCTAAAACGGTTGGAATGACCCTCCCTGTCGATCCGGAGCTCGCCCATTGCGCGGCCATTCTTCGCGCAGGGCGACTGGCCCCCTCGGACTCGGTCCCCTCTTTCGTCGTTCCATTCCAGGGTATGGTTGCATGCCGGTGGCTGTCCCCCTAGCCGGGCTCGAGTCATTGGGATTGCATCCCCAGAATGCCTGTTACATTTCGCCACGTCAAAATCTAACCAAGCCATCCTGCCTCGCGACGATCGGACCCCGATCTCGCCTTAACCGTTGAATTGAAACCGGGTCTTCCTCCATTCGTGTGCTCGGGCCTTAGACATCGGGGTTCTGCCGCCTCTTTTCTACCGTTTGGCTAGTCGTTGCCTCAGCGGCGAAGTCGAGTCTGTCGCCTGCCCTTTGGATCTTGGGTTTCCCTTAGCCATCTGAAGGTTGCTTAAACTTTGCCATGCCCCGGGACCCTCTAGGCTCCAAGCCACCCTTCACCGCCACCGTCGCCTGATCGCTGCCGAAACCTCGTGGTGGCCGTCATCTCCTGTCTCTCCGGTCACCGGGTCTCGGATTCCCTGCCACCGCCACCCTTCAAATCGTCGCAAAAAATCATGTGGCGGCCTGCAGCTCTCGTCTTCCCGCCGCCCAGGCTCCGGTCCACCTTTCGCCGCCACCGTTCCAATCAATGAAAATCTTGGAGCAGCTGTAACCTCGCGTCGCCTCGGCCGCCGGGCTCCAACATTACCTCTGCCGCTGCTGAGCCTGAACGGTATGTGTGCTCGACCATCCTTCGGTGCCCCGGACCCCGGCCTTCGGACTTCCTCGTCCGGACTTCCGCTCGCTGTTCACCGTCCCCAACGACCGCCCCTTAACTGCCTTCCAGCTTGAAACCTCCGAAGCTCCTTAAATCAATCCAAACCAACTCAAATTCACAATCTAACTTCGACCCACATCCTAAATCATGCCGTTCTCCATCATGGGCCTCTTAAAATACCAAAATTTGGTCAACGGGGGTCTCCAAGAACTTTCGGTCGTGTTTTCCCTCCCTGACAGCATTCCTGTCACGGAAGTTCGGCCCTCCAGGCCCGGATTATCCAAATGCTCTAAAATGAAATCGATATCATTTGAGGATAAACTTTATAATGTATTTGAATGGTTATTTAGATGATATGCTCATAATATGGACTAACATTAACGCTGTTGATGTTTTGTTGTGTCGATTTCGCCCTTTGCTTGCAAGATATATGGAATTGGCTGCAGGAACTTCAGGGGCCTCCACTGAAAAGGATAAGGGCAAGAAATCTGGAAGGGCCGCTCGTGGAAAGGAAAATAAGGATCAGATGAAGTTCCAATTTCAAGGTGAATCGCTCCAGTCAAAGGTCTCGACTGACTGGAAAGATATCTCAAATAATAATATCGGCCAGGTGGACATAGATGAGTTCACCCAGAGGGTCAAGGTTGACCCTAAAACGAAAAATGCCAGGTTGATACGCCAAAGTGGAATCGCCAAAGTTGTCGACTTCCCTTCGTCTCTAATAGCACCTGAATTAGTAATGGCTTACCGAGAAGCCTACCAAACGGACACCAGAACAATCGTGGACAAGGAGGGGAACATCCTTGCTGACATGTCTCTAGAAGGAATCACTAAAACATTCTATATTCCCACATTCCCACATATGGAGGTCCCCACTTTGGAACAGTGTCAGGCGGCATGGGATGCCAATCCATTGGGCTGTAAGAAATCAATTAACCTTTACTGGTTAAAGGAGAAACGGGGCAAAGCTGCAAAGGTTCCCCAAGAGCTGTTCCACAGTAACTTTCAAGAAGATTATCACGACTTGGTGACAATGCTAAGCAGGGTCATGGGCCTCCCAGCAGCTGCCTACTTCCAAGAGTGGATGGCTTACTACATTGAACAGATCGTACGAGGAAATGAGGACGTGAAAACCAAGACCTCATTCGACTGAGGGGGTATCATTAGCAACTGCTTCCACAAGCAGTTCGTAAATGTTAAGAAAAGCTCCAAGTTCTACATGACCTCGTACCTGGTATACTCCTTTGCAGGTCAGAGACAATATAGTGGGCTATTTATGGCACCAGATCAGGATCACAAACGAGGGCTCAAGCCTTTTGACCGGTACCCTCAACTACAATACCGTAACTTCAAAAGGGAGTACTGCCGGGTCAATGACGCCTTCATTGGCCACATCATCAGATTGATAGCCGGGGACTTCAAGAGAATGGTATCCCACAGCGTCTGGGCGCTCCTGAAGGAGTACACCTTCCTGTTCATCCAATTCCCCAAGTTCACTTACATCCATGCCCAGGGATTCACGGAACGGCCAAACAAGTTGCCAAGATACCCAAACGACAGGATCATTCTCCTAGAGCTCTCCCGGCAGCTCCAGCACATTCAGACAGTCTTTGGCAACAAGCATGTAGTAGGGATCCCCTATCCCATGACCCTCGGCCAGGGCCTCTATTGACTGCAAATATCTCAATACGCCGGCAACTCAGAGAAAGAACTTAAAGAATACAATTTTGAATGGTACACAGCTCGCCCGCGAATGGACCCACATGGCCATGTCAGGAAGGCGTTGGGGCCGGCGTACACCCATAAATACCATGTCAAAGATTTCTGGGCAGATTGTAAAGATGACAAGAAGGTCTGCATGAGACACTACATGCACATGACAGTGCAATTTTTGAGGAGGGTGCAGCTGTTTCTGGTGCCAGACCAGCTCGAGGAAGATGAGTCCACCCTTGTGCACATGAGGTACCCTGCGGTTGCCGACCTGGCAATCCCCTCCATCGACTGGGACGAGCAAGAGGTCGAGGACTTAGATACTATCACCTAGTCGATTATAGCTTGCACTAGGGAGTGGGTTGATGGGCAGGTAGCACAACTAAAGCAACAGGGGGTGGCTCTAACATATGAAGCGCTCAAGAGCAAGCCATGCACCGCAAAGGACGTTGTCGCCTCCCCATCAGCTGGTGAGACTTCCAAGTCTCCCCCCATCACCAGGTCCCAAAAAAGGAAGGGAACAGAGACAGCACAGTCTACGGACCCCAAAGAACAAGCAACGAAGGACACGGGAGGCTCATCTCCCAAGAAGCTCAAGAGGATAGTGATCACAACAGAGATGCAGCCTCCCTTGCTCCTTCCTCCCCCGACTGGTGTGCTACCCACCTCTCAGGCCACAATTGCCTCATCTCTACAGGCGGTGGACATTTCTGTTCACCTTGCCTCTTCACCCCTGGCCGGGTTAATAATCAATATCGACTCCTCCTCTAGCATGACCACTTCCCCTTCCTCTGCTGCTGCCATGTCACCCATTACCTCCCTACCTCTGGCAACAATAGCATTGCCTGTTCCCCTTTCCACTATGCCCGAGGCTATTGCACGGCACCTGCAGAGTCTCCCCCCTGAGCTCTCACAACTCCTAATGGACCCCGCACTCCAAGCGGCCCTCGCCTAAGCCCTCACAATAGCTCAGCCTTCACAACCGCCAACAGGGCCGCCGGCGATGGAAGCCACAATGCAAATATCAAAAGAGTTGGAAGAACGAGAGCAGAAAGCCTCAAGGTCAATTGAGGAAGAGGCTAATGATTACTACGAGCACCTCGAATACGAGCACAAAACCATCGACAAAGTGGCCTATGAGGAAGAAGAGACAGGCTTTTCCGAAGGTGGGGATGAAGAGGATGGCTCGGGTGATAAGGAGATTATTCAGACATTCGATGAGGATATCAAGGAGGAGTCAGCTTAGCAGCCGAAGGATCTTGGGGAGGCAGAACAGTCGGCACATGGTGAAGAGGAGCAGCCACCAGAGGAGTAGCCTGAAAAGGATATCACTAGGGCCGAGACCCATATTGTGAAGAGCCCTGAACCTGAGGCTGTTGAAGAAAAGAAAGAAGAGGAGGCAACGAAAGAAGAAGATCCCACCCAGATATTGACCACCAAGCTACCCATTAGACACCTCATATTTGTTCAAGACTCTGACGAGGAGGAGGATGCTGCTAAAGAAAAGAAAAAGCCACAAAAGGAAAAGGAGGCCAAAGTCTTACCTCTGACTGAAATAGGTGAGGGCAGCCATGATGCACCCAAGGATAAATCTGCCATGCCCGATTGGCTGGAGAGACAGCTTGAAAGGACAGCCCCAATGCTGAAAGACCCGAGGTCGAGATTGGAAGCCATCTTGGCTCGATCCCTGACCACGAATAAGGAGAAGAAGCCTAAAGTCCGTTCCAGGATAACTATTGACGCTTCTGGCTCCCAAGTAGCACAAATAGCAACGCCAACTATTGGCCAAACTGGGGTGAGCTACAGTGTCTCCACCATTGACCTGGGGATGGCAACTAGAGAACAGAAGGTCGAGCATCTGGAAGAGTCGGTGGCCATAGTAGTGCACTTGATCAAACAAGATAAGGTCACCAAAGATGAACTCAAGGTGCAGGTTGCTGCCTTAACAGACTATATCCAGTAGTGGTCCTCAGTGGACAACCTGCCCACCACCTCCATGGCCGCACCGCAGTTGCTCTCCAAAGAACAGATAGATAAAATAGAGAGAAGGAGGAACTTAGAAAATACCACTGAGGATTGGTTCCAACAAGTCGTAAGCGTCAGAAATGTGGGAATCGGCATGGCCGTGCAGATAGCCAATAAGTTCTTGGACCTAACCCAATCCTTGGAGGGCACAAGGAAGCTCTGCACCAATTTCCCTACGATCTACGACTCCGCCTTCCCAAGGGTTGAAGCCATCCTCCAAATGCCAGAGAGTACGTGGGAGGAGAAGCTAGAACTGAAAACGGAGGACCACTGGTTGGTGGACATATGGTGTAGAGACCTTGTCAACCGGAGGGAAAGGATGGAGCAAATCCTGAGCAGAGTGGATCTAGATGTTGCGTGGGTCAAGGAAATCCGGACAGAATGCACTAAGTACCTTAAGTTGATGGCGGGTTATGATATGCCCATAGTACAAATGGATGCTGAGAAGGTGAAGTCATACTTTAAGGAGAAGATGAAGAACAGGACAGCCGGAGAAATCACCACAGAATTCTGAAGTTTTGCCGCCCATACTTTCGATCGATCAGATCTGTTCAGGGACCAGGGCTCGAAGTATGATGAAGATTGGAAGCGGCTGGAAGAGAACGCCAAAGAATGGAGCTATCGGGCATTAAGATGTGAAGTCCTCGAGATAGACAAGCTCCAAGTAGTTATCCTCAAGTACATTGAACACGTAGCTTCCGAAGAGCAAGAAGGCAGCCCGGCCAAAGATGAAGACCTCCCTGAAGAGTAGCTACAGCCAAGAGGACAGCAATTAGCTACAGGACAAAAGAGCAATAGTGTCATCCACTAGATGACGAAATAGGGAAGGGACAAAAGATGTTTTTTAATTGTAAATCTATTTGGGGGTAGGTGAAACCCTATTTTGTAATGAATCTTAGCCACACAATGGAAATGAATCTTGGCCATTCATTTAACTTTTGAAAAACTATAAATAGAGCACTCCCCTCATTTGCAAAAGTGAGAGTTGAGTTGTTGTAAAGGCATGCTATTAGAATTTATAAGAAATAACATTGACTTGGTGTATTTCCTTGATTTCTCTCATGTCATTTGATTCATTTCTCCAATTTCACATGTTTAGTTTAGATCTCTTTGCTGTTTAGTTAGCTGTTCATGTTATTTGGATAAATCTTAGGAATGTTGTTGGCTGATTGTGAAAATTCCTGCTTTGTTGAGGATCCCTTAGTCCATACTTTTTGCTATTTACTGAAGGTAGATAGCTGTGCAAAGTTAGCCTGGACTTAATTTGAAGCTGTTCCAAAGATTCATTCTTGATTCATCAATGTATGTGGTGGATGAAGGATGAAACATCTGCAGCCCTTAGAAGATAGCACAATTTCCATGATACTGTGAAATTCCTGGTTAAGTGGGATATTGTTTTGAGGAATTGTCCATTTGGAACTCCATTGTCACTATTCGCAGCAAGCTTCAGACTTAGGAACTTTTCTTTCCCTTCGCTCTTTTTCCGTTTTTTTTAGAAATTGAACAATACCAAGGTTCATTGCACATTGTAAAGCTAAATTTAATAACTAGATGGAGTCCAAGACTGCTGTTTGAACCTTCAGCCTATGCGTATCAGCTTCCTATCTTAAGGACTCCTTTTCAAAGATCCAACTTCATGCTTTGTGTCCACACTTTGTATCTTCCGTAAGGCCGCCTTGTGATTCTAGCAAATCACATCAAACTACTGAGGTATCTAAGCACTTTCATGATCTGACAGCCGAGAGACCTTGGGATAGTGTTCTGCAACTCGATTGTGGGAGATTGTCTTTCAAGAGAGGTAGTGCACCTACGCACTGCCTATGTTGAGAAGTGCATAAAAACACCATCAACAAAACTCAGCTTTAACAAATAATGCACCCTTACAAACATTTTCCTAACAATTATTGATTGAGGAGTATATCCTTTTCATTCTAATAATTAATCTTGCTCGAATCTTGAGCACCCTCACAATCAATTTTGCATAAAATAAGCTTACACATACGTTTAGAAATATGCCTCCCTATAGTACAAAGAATTTATGAGGCACTTACAGAAAGACCGAAGATTATGAACTCAGATGTTCGCCTATACCTATCTTTTCTTTCAAAAACACCTTTACTTTCTTTATCATTCATCAACGAAGTCGGCGTGCACAAATTTCAACTCACCAACATTGTTGCAGTAATCATTAAACACCAAATGTTCAAGAGTTGAAATGTAACCACCAAACATTCAAAAGTTGAAATCTATATGCAGGCATTGATCATACCATAGATCCACATTATTTAAATCAGATTCAAACTACTACTCACTCACCAGAGAAAAAAACCATTTTAGGCTGGATTTTTGTATGAAAATACCAAGAAAGGGAAATCATGTGTATTTTATGCATTGTTTTTGCAATAAAATTTAGTCATAACCACACTGTGCATAGAAATAGTCTCTTACTACGGGTCTCACTTCATCTCCTCAGAGAAAGGAATCCATCCTCAACAATAAAATGGCATCTTGCATCGTACGTCCTCCTCGATGTGTAGCCATTGTTCTCTCCTATTCACACATTCCATATACCCACAAATATTTCCATATGGTCTAATATGGGCTACCTGACATTGAAGCTAACAACCAAGTGATTAAAGGGGAGCGCCTGTGGAAGATTACCTTTTGGAGCCCCTTCAAGTACAACTATACGATTTTCTATAGATCATCAAACCTTTGACTACGAGTCCCTAGTCTGATTACATGCTTTGATACCAAATGTTGGAAAATACGAAGGATTGAGTTAGTAAGAATTTACACAATCAAAATAAGTGAGTAGTTGAATGAAATAATTGCATATAGTTAACTATATACGCCTGCACACCTGCCACTATACACAATGTACTATAACCATATTAATAGTAATGCTAACATCTTTTGTATATGGCTCATTATGATTGATGAGAATTAAATAAAATTTAAATAAACTACCACAAAGGGTATATTGATATACAAAATTCAGCTGGTTATAACATAAAATATTAAATCTTTCTTGAATAAAAAGAAAAATATAAACGTGTTGTCTAGTGAAAAGCTTGATTTTACTGAAAAATATAAAGTTTTGATATTTACTATTGACTCTCTATTAGCTATCCCTCCCTAAAAATTTATTTGAAAAACCCTACCCTATATTTTTACCACACCTCAGGGCCAATATTAGTATTGTTGTTATTGGTGTTGTGTCATGTTCTATATCTTAAATTTCAAGACATTATATTTAAACATAAACCTTAGACAAGCCCCCAAAAATTTTGTTGAATTTATGAGATGCAAGTTCAAACTTCTTGTTGTTGTCAAAGAAAGCCTCACAAATCTTACTATAAATTAGGATTCTATGTTAACAATACAATAGCTCTCAAGTAAACAAGTGGTCATACCTATAAAAATATATCTTTTTCTAAACTAAGATTTAAAGATCCTTCATGATTTTGAATGAATTAGTTAGTAGTGTTTTTGTATATTTTAAAATTCTCTTACCAACGAAAAGGAAACTGGAGGTATATAATTGTCTTGTTTTATCCCACATAAGACATTTTAAACCTAAGGGGATAACATCCATAACTGATTCCACACACTCTAGATGTTTATGTAAAGGATAGTGATAGTAAAATTGCTATTTTTGTACTATATGTAGATGATTTAATCGTTATAAGAGATCACACACAGTACATTAAAAATATGAAGGATCAACCTAAAAAATATTTTGAAACAACTAACCTAGGATTGATGCACTACTTTTTGGATATGCAAATATTTCAAGAAGAAGGAAGGATCGTGATTTCTCAAATCAAATATTCTCTTGATGTATTGAGAAAATGTAATGTGGAGTACAAACCATCTAGTACACCATGAGAAGTAGGATTAAAATTGAGTGCTAATACCACTCAAAATAAGTTAGATGGCGAATTGTTTAGACAAATCTTTGGAAGTCTCTTAATGTATCTCACTATAACGAGAGCAGATATTGCATATGCAGTTGGCATTGTATCTAGGTACATGAAAGATCCACATATTTAATATTGGACAGTAGCTAAAAGAATACTAAAATACATTCAAGTACTTATCAACATGAATTTGAATCTAAATATGAGGAGAGCCTATTCTATTAGGATATTCACATTCTTGTTATGCAAGTGGCTACTATGACAAAAAAAAAAAAAAAACTTTTCGATATATTTTTCATCTTGGTTCAAGACGAATTTCATGGACTTGTAAGAAGTAATCAACAATATCACTATCATCCACATAAGCTAAGTACATTGGTTCATCAAAGGCATACCATGTAGTGCAATGGCTTAAAAGACTAGTTGAAGAAACACAACAACCACAAGATTGTCCAACTATTATATTTTGTGATAGTCAAAGCACCATTAAGCTAGAAGAAAATCCTATATCATGTTGGATCCAAACACATAGAAGTACATCATCGCTTTGCTCATGACTTGATTGAAAAACAAGTAATATAGTTAAAGTTTTGTGAAATAGAAGATTAAAGTGTTGACATATTTACCAAAGCATTACTATAGAGAAATTTGTCGATGGGACATGTTATATCTAAAGGAAGTTGCTATACAATTATTAACATAATAAATGTTGTGATTATCTTTCTTAAATAAATACTATGAGAGGTGTTGAAAATAATGTTTATTAATAGAATGTATCCAAAAGACTCCACTATTTAGAAATAATATTTATTTATGAAATGTATCTAAAAAATCACAGTCTATGAAACATTCCAGCATATGCAACCTTCCTTTTCTTTTCTTTTATACTTTTCTCTTTAGAAGTTTTATTAACCATTCTAAATACTTCTAAAATTATGTATGAAGAAGCAAACATTTTGTTTTATTTACTACACTCTATTTTTTCTGTTTCAGATATTTTATTTCTTCAATGGTTATGGATAGAGGTGGCGGGGAAGGCGAGGGGTTGCGATTGCATGGAGAGGGGTGGCCATAAAGAGATCATGCGGACCTTCTTGAAGGTGAATGGGTGCCACGGAATCAGTGGACCAGTGGAAGCAGTTCAGCAGACGGGCTAAGAGCATCACTGTCATTGAAGTGCCGAGGACAGCTCCCATGCATCCCCGCCTTCCAGTGCTGATTTGTTTTTTGATAGAATTGTTGTCATTCGTCGAAATTTTATAGGCTAAGGTTTACTGATACACAAGTTTCACGTGTACTTAGCCCTCCGATGGAATGAATCTGTGCATTTGCCGTGTGGAGATTTCAGCTCGTTTAGCTCAATTTTGAAGTGGATGGACATAACCGAGGACAATTCCCTCTGGAGGTTTTAAAAGGAAAACTGTGTCGACCCGACACATACTCACATAACGAGCCGACCAAGCGAGAGTGACGGATGTCATATTCTATTGACTTACGTAAACATTAAAATTATGACACTGTTTCGCATCGTGAATATTGTCTATTTATTTCTGAAAACGCATTTTTGAATTGATTGTATTTTTCAGTCAAAGGTGTATTTTCACAGGGTTGGATTGATTGACGTTTCTTACATGATGAGTTGAAAAAGAAAGAGCAGGTGTGAAATTTTATCGTCTGTGACCCTTTTAAGCATATTACAATTTTACAATTTATTACGGTCATATAGTTTGACTTGTTATATATTTTTTTACAAAAGTAAAATTTCGAAATTTATTATAGATAAATTTAAAATAATAATTTAATTTATAATATTAATATTATTTTGTAGAAAATGTCTTAATTCAAAATATTTTCAAACATAAAATATAATTATTTTAAATTTTTAGAATATTTTTTGTAAGATTATTTCAAACATTTTTTAATATGAATTTAGAAATTTATCGTGCATTGTAATGATAAATTTAAGATTTTACATTTATTAGCAATGGTTTTAATTGTTCTATATTAATTACACCGGTTTAGGATATTTATTATAAAAATTCATATTATTTGGAATATTTTCAAAGATAAAATATAATTAATCTTGTTTATAAAATAGTTTTAATTAAATTATCTTGAATATTTTTAATATGTATTTAGAAACTTGTTGTGAATTGTTAGAGTAAATTAAAGATTTTTTCATTTATTACTAATAATTATCATTGTTTTCATATATATATAACACTAATGACATAAATAGGAATTTTTCGTTTGTTTTAAACAAAATATACATGCTTTGATGGTGACTATTGAGAATGTGATAATCATGCAAGTTTTTAGGAAGGGTAAAAAATATTTTCTTTATTCTGTTTTCATTCTAATATCGTTTAGCTCAATAATTTCCATTACTTTATTAAAGATGGATGTTTATTTTTCTCAAATTTAATGTATAATAGATAAAAGTATTTTAATAAAGAATGTCTAAACTATTTTTTCATAAATTAAACATATTATTTGACAATTTATATTTTTCTTAAAATATTGAATTAAAGCAATTTATATGGCTAAACCATCATAAAATATTTATATAATGGATAGGGGTGACTAAAATTCTAGGTCAGAGTGAGAGTGATGGATATTGCAATGCTTTCACTAAAATGGGGAAAATTTACAAGTGTTTAGGCTACTTTACACAATTTTAATACCAGGACTATGTGGAATGTGTGTAAGTAGTAACATGATCATCTTGATTATGGAAATAGATTTTAATAGTAATAAAATAATAACAAAAGGTATTGGATTATAAGTTGAGCTTAAAACAAAATATATATTACTTGAACATATGTATTTGTATCAAGTCATTCCATTTAAATATGTTCAATATTAAATGGAATTTGATATGAAAAGGGAAATTTTATTATAATTTTTGAATAAAAATATTTATTCAAAAAAATTTAAAACTACGAAAAACTTTATTTTACTTTTTATAAATTCAACATTTTAAATTATAATAAATAAATATCTAATTTCTCCATATGCGTGTTTTTAATTGTATAATTGAACAACCTAAACAACGCGAAAATTATACAGCATGCCTAAACTATATTGTAATAGTGAAAATTGTTTACCAATTAGTCGTTCCATAAGTTTTGTGATTAAAATTGCTAGGTTACTTTTTATTTGTAGATTAATGTATAATATGATATTTCTTTTCATCAGAATCGATACACGATTAGATCAACTTTTCCTCTTATTTTTATCCGTCATCTTTAGGACATAGAGTTAATCTCTAAATCTTTTAATTCATCATTCTAGTTCCAATGATTTCATCATGTAAAATTTATCTAAATCACTTTCCTAATTATTGAGTTAAAACCAAAATCTTTAAATTAGTGAAAATTGCTTACCAATTACTTGTTCCATAAGTTTTGAGATTAAAATTGCTAGGTTACTTTTTATTTGTAGATTAATGTATAATATGATATTTCCTTTTATCAAAATTGATACACGATTAGATCATCTTTTCCTCTTCTTTTGATCTGTCATCTTTAGGACATAGAGTTAATCTCTAAAACTGTTAATTGATCATGCTAGTTCAAATGATTTCGGCATGTAAAATTTATCTAAATCACTTTCCTAATTATTGAGTTAAAACCAAAATCTTTAAATTTGGCTTTCTTAATTTAGACTCAAGCTTCCCTTCCTTGCCAGACATTATTAGCCAACTAGAAAACCTAAAATATTTTATATTGCATGCTAGGATGGTGTGTTTAAATATTAACTCTAATTTAAATTTAGTAATCTAGGAAGCCAATGAGCACATTTAGAATAAAAATACAAAAATATTACAAAGGATCTTTTTAGCATTTCATATTCTATTCTTTCCTATTATTATTGAACTTAGTTCATATTTCCTAAATTAATCAACCAAGATATTTGATTGGCTAGTGCCCGGGCCTTGTAATTTAATAAATTCTCTAAAGATATTTATAAGCACGATATCTTTTATTAGAAGCAAAGAGCATATATCAAGGTCCATAAGTCTTAGAAAGAAAAATGTAGTGACACCAAGCCTATAAGTTACAAGTTTATATTTACATAAAAGTTCATATCCACACTTATAGGGATCACCTTCATACTTGTAGAAGTGTGCCAAACAATTTAGCAATAGAAATTTATATCTAATTTTGTGAAAGAACCATAAATAACTATAGACACTAATACCACACATAAGAATAAAAGTAATGATAACCATCAATTAATATTGGAATAAAAAAAATAATAGCATTAAAAAATTATCTTAAGAATTTTTATTTCTACTAAAATAACTTCTCACGCAACTAGAATACTTAATCAAATTTCTAATTATTAAATAGAATTAAATGAATGCATATTATTATGATGCAATATGTCATTCCCAACATTTAGTGACATGGAAACCCAATTCTTTAATGAAAAAAACTAAATATAAATCTTATCGTGGCCATCATGATATAATATTATCTGCACTCATTGGTATTGAAAGCATATAAATGAGCATAAGAATTTAATAACAATTCAATCAATTGCAATGGATTTAACACTCCCAGGTCACTCCTTAAAATAGATTTGATGATTTGAGAATTTATCCTTTTTAACTTAACCATGTTCTATAATTTAACTATTGCGTCAAGTTATCCGCACAAGGTAGTCATCGCATTATGTGTTTTAACATTCATATTGAAAAGAATATAATTGAATATATCTGATTAATTCATTTAATTTTTCCAAGTTAATTTAATTAAATATTTTACTTGATTAAACGATGGGGAACTATCAACTTTTATTAAGTAAACCATACAGTGACCTCATAACTTTTTTTCTCAAATGATAATTTGCTACAACACATAATAATAATAATAATAATAATAATAATAATAATAATAATAATAATAATAATTTCCTCTAATGTTGTACATGAACTAAAGGAAATAGGGTGTCCACCTTTTGGGATCGATGGAACTGTGCTTAGGACCTCTTTCACTCTTAGTTCATTAGGGAAACCTAGATCCCTCAACCAAGTCAATCAATTGAGGGAAGGGACTGCTAGGAGGTTTCCTTAGGTGTTATTAAAAAGGGGGTTCACTATTAAAATGAAGCTTCAAAGGAGAAATGCAAACCCTAATGCACTAAAACCTATAAAATGAAATCATGAAATCAAATTACTAAATAGAGAGAAGCAAAAAAGTACCTAGAGGATAGGAGATGTCTAAACAAGATCTAAAAACCCTAAAATTTGTTGTTTCTAAAGTGTAGAATTTGGAATCTTCTGTTGAGAAATCGAGATGTACAAAAAAATAGAAGAAACAGGAATACTGAGACTCATATGCCCAAGGTGGTGATTTATTCCTAGTATTAGGGTTCCACTAAAACTTTTGTAGCCTCAAGAGGTCTTCTGTAGCTTTAATCTTTTCTGATCTCTACATCTGAAAGTCTGAATTCTGGCTTTTAGGTGAGTTTCTATGAATATGACAACTTCTTGAAATATTTGACAACGTTTGCAACTTTTTCTTCAAAGGATCTTCATGCTCCAATTCACTAAGATTCGTAATTCACACATGAAGAGGGAAAATTTTTGTTGTGTTGGGGAGTAGGGGTTTTCCTCGTTCAAACCCCATTTTGCTAATTAAACCTTGAAATGAAATATGAAAGCATGGAGGAATGATGAATGAAAAAATCATGTAACAACTCACCAAACCTTGTTGAAACCTTGGTTTGCAAATATGAAAACAAGCATGAAGTGGCCTCAATGAGTATAGCTCTCGATCATGAAACTTGAATAGGATAAAGGCTTTGAATGTTTGAACTTGATCACCAATACTACATCACCACATTAGCTCAACAGCATGCATGATGACCTAAATATTTCACATGATGAAATGCCTCTTGATCGCTACAATAATCTTCTATAAATCTTCCCTTGAATGCTCTTGTGAAAGTACTCTTCATTGCTTATGAAATTCTAGCTTGTTATGATAAATTATGTGAAATAACCACATATTTATACTTGTTTATGCTAAATTTCCTAAAATTACAACACTACAAGCTGACATCAGATCTAGGGTAATAAAATCCCACAAATAATTTTATTTAAAAAAGTCATGGTTAAGGCGAGACTCGTACGCCAGTTGGGGTATATCATTCCCAATGGCTTAAAATTAGGACACAAACTCTAAGAAGTGTCTTGATTAATGAACTGTTTAAAATCTAGTCTCGAGACCTAGGTGCGACTCATACGCCCAAGGTGGCGTATGAGTCCCAAATCACTAGACCTAGAACACATAATCAAAAACATTGGATTATAATTGGTCATTTCTTAAATGTCAGGATTATCCATAGGAAAATGCATTTGGTTAGGCTTGCGGATAAAAAATAGGACCAATTAAGGCATAACTAAGCCCAATTAATTAATAAATCCCTAGATTACTATGAAAGTGTAAAGATACAAATTACAACACCCTAAATAAGGCACAAGTATGTCCATTTAGTTTAAAAGGGCCCCAAAATTAATGTGAACGTGGAAAACACATTACAATATGAAATCAAGGCAACATTAGGCTCATTTTAATATTTATTATTTCTAAATTAAGTGAGGAAAAGGTATACTTTTTCTATTACTAAAGTTAGCCCCCTCTTTAGTCGGAAGAGGAACTTGCTTCAAACTTGCACTAAAGTAGACATTCAAGAGGGATCCAAGTGTACTAATGTGGATGGTATAGGATGACAAAGATCAAGGAGGCGACCAAGCTCCAAGGATCCATGATCCTAGGTCAAACCAACATAAGTACAAAGGGACACACAGAAGGTGTATGATATGCAATGTTACGATGCACAAGCATACAATGCCAAAGACATAAAGAAGAAAGAAAAGGAAAAAAAAGAGAGTGGATAGGGCCCCGAAAGTCTATACCCAATGATGTGGACCAGGTCTAATATGTTTGTCCAAAACACACTCACTCTGAGGTAAGGAAACTTGAGGAGACATTCGGTAGGTTAGTATCCAAAAAGGGTGGCTTAGAGAGAAAGTTAAGGCTCTATATCAAATTCTCACCATACAATGAGAAAGTCATTCCCATGTGTAGGCTTCTCGTCATAATAACCATATGAAAGCTATCCCTCTGATAACTTCAATAGGGCACCAAAAATTGAAACTTTGAGCTTCACAATGCCTAACAAGTTGTGTTAAGTGCTTATGAAAATTTATGCATGTAAAGGATTGTTCAAAGGGATCTTTGCTTAATTCATGTAAGGTCTCTTCTTAGAGAACATTATACCTAATATCTCCAAGAGAGGAAAAATCAAAGAAATATCACACTGTCGAAGGAAATTAAACCCAATGACACCACCAAGAAAAGGACACATCACAAGAAGAAGGAAAATTGCCAAATGAAACATGAGAAATTTTGAAAGATAATGTCAATGTATGCTCCCAATTTAAAGCGATTGCTAACACCATTGTTGTGAGCAATCTGTTTTAAAGTAGCCAATGAAGAAGACATGAGAGCTTATTCAAAAAGAGTGATGCCAAGTCATATGTTCTCAAATCAAACTACATCATGGATAAGGGTTTTCCCTTAAAATGCAACAACTAAAGATAACTTAGTACATCACATACGAGCCAACTTAAGGCATTTCATCCACATCCCAAGCTCACTCTTATGTATATGTTACTTGTGATTGATTTTTATTTGCATGATCTCTTAATTATTATAAACTATACTTGTATATAAATTTATTGTTTATGTATTGAGGGTCCTTAAACTAGCCTTCACGTAGAGGACCTTTTATAATTCCTAGTTAAGGAAATTACAATGCTCATAGCCAAAAATTATTTTCCTTGACTAACTCTTTCGAAGTAAAGTGAGACATTATACTTGAACAGAGGATCATGATATTTATGAAGAAATAAATTAAAAAATTGATTATTTCTTAGCTAATGAAAGAGTAATGTTTTTTTTGAGGTGTAAAATAGGTTTTGATGGGACCTGTAAACACATAAAAGTGGCCTAGACCTGCAAACCATATTTTTTTATGATGACCACGCTTGTCCCCCGCATAATTAAAGTGTTCCTCCATGACTATTTGAATAAATAATTTACACTTATTTAAATATGTCACTAATTAATACTTATTCCCTCCCATAATTAAATAAATTTCTAGTTTATTCAATTACTTATTTTTAATTTTCACCTACAATTAAATATTTACCATTAATTATTTAATTTGTTCATTATCCTTTTCTTCTTGAATTAAATAAAATTATTCATTTAACCCACTTTTCATCCCACAAGTAAATTATTAAAATAATTATTTATTTTCTTTTGTCTTATTGTTGTTTAGGAATTTAACCATTATTTTCTAAAAGTCGGCCTTCCTCCATAAACCAAATAATTTCTATTATTATTTGATTTTCCAACTACCTCTATCTCATTTATTCTCCACCTTTTATTTAATTGTCTCCAATTAAATCCCAACACTTTATTTCAAATCTTGCCCTAACTTTGACCTAATGTTTTCGTAATCCGAATGCTCCTCATCGCATTGAATTCTCGCCTTTGATCTTAGGGCTTTACCAACTTCTAATCTTGGCCATCCATTTCCAAATTGGAATTCTTTAAAAAGGGTCTCTCTCTAGTAATTTTGATTCACGCACACAACATGCTTGATAATTTTGAGTACTTGAGCATACAATTCTTCAATATCTTGCTTGTCTTAAGCATAGGTAATAGTTGCACTTCAATCTATGGGAAATCATACAATTTACAGCAAGATGGAGAAGGCAAGTACAGGTCAATCGCCAGAGGCTTGAAGATGAGGTGATATTGTTTCAATATTATTATGTTTCTTGCTTTCCATTGTGCTCTAATGTTGATTGGGGTTTAATTTTTTATGTTGCTTGCAATTAATCAAAAAAATATTTCCCCTATTATAGGACTTGAAACCCATTACAGACCAATTTTGATGGGATTTGTAACCCAATCAAGCAAAGCATGCTGCTTATAGGATAAGACACATACATGAAAGAGTATTGTTGAATTTATAGTATTCTAGAATTTTTCTATTCAAGATGTTTCTTGAACCTGCTAAATACAACTAGATAATCATGGAGACACTTATAAATTCAACAGCTTTCCTTGACTTGCAACATTGTGTTGATATGAGGAAAACGTGTCGAACTATGTTTAATCACATCGTAGAACCACTTCCACCAATGAAGAACAAGCTTATGATATTATACAAGCAGAAAATAGCCAAAAATATTACAACCAAATATGTAGCTAAGATATTAGTCCTTATAACTAATAAATTAGTGTTATTCAGTGGTGAGGATGTTGTAGCATTAGTGCTTTTCTTGGGAAAAAAGGTCATAAGTTAAGGTCAGCCTTTTTCTTGTGTGATGTGAATTCAATTTCAATATGTGGTGGTAAAATATTCTTCAAATTCAAATTGAAATGAGTCACTCTACACTTAAATTTATTCCTATATTTCCTTATTTAAACATAAAACTCTAGTGCAAAAGATATACAACTGCAATTACAAGGAAGCTTTGTAAAAATTGACATCCTATTTTATAGAATTACAGGAAAGTTTTTTTAAAATTTATAAATTTTATCAAAATTATTGAAGTTTGAAGCTAATGGAAGAATAAATTGGAATCTAGGCTTTGTGGATTTCTTCGGAATCTTTCAAGAACTGTTTGACTTTATTTGAGTAGGTTCTCTTCTTTAGACTTTGATTGTTTTTCGATCCTAAGTGAGGTATTCTAACATATTGGCTTTCCCCTGAGTATTTGAATTTCTCTTGAATTGGATATTACATTTTCCTGATTGTGTCATAGAAAACTCCACTCTAATGTAATTTAGTAGGGTTTTGTCATTATTTTATATTTTATTGCTCATTATGGTCTTAAGAACACTTAAGGCTGCGAGAAGACACTTTTATTTATTATCAAATTAGTTTTTCGTGGAGGTAGAAATACCAAAATGGGGTTTGACGAAGGAAAAATCCTATATGGCCACCCCCTCTCTTCTCTTTTTCTATGATTTATATATTTAGGTGTGAAGCAAATATATTTCAAATAGTGAATGTACAATGTAGACCTGTAAGTTCTAGATCCCAATTGAAGATGT
>VDFB02264221.1:0-26032 GCA_007258455.2 Sequoia sempervirens | reverse complement strand
CATGCTGAATCCCAGGCTCTGAAATTGGTGGAAGAGTGGGAGCTCCGTGAAGAGATTTTCTGGAAACAAAAGGCTAGGATTGATTGGCTTCAAGAGGGTGATCGGAATACGACCTTTTTCCATCATTCTGTGCAAGCTCGTCGAAATAAGTGCTTTATCTCTTCTCTTGTTAACTCTGAGGGTATTTCAATCTCTGCTCAACATGCTCTGTCTAGAGAGGCTCGTTAGTACTACTCTAATCTTTTCACTGAGGATTCTGTACCTACTGAGGCTGATGAAAATAGAGTCCTTGCTTGTATTCCTTCTTTAATTTCTAATGAGGTGAATGCTTCTCTTATTCGCCCGGTGACTTTGTCTGAAGTGGAGGAGGTGGTGTTTGGGATGAACAAAGGGAAAGCTCCTGGCCCTGACGGGTTCCCAGTTGAGTTTTTCCAGGAGTTTTGGGATATTGTGAAGCAGGATTTGTTAGAGGTGGTTTGTGAGTCTCTTCATAGTAAGCAGATGCTTCGTGCCCTGAATGCTACTTTTCTGGTTCTCATTCCTAAGAAGGAAGGTGTAGACAAACTTGATCTCTTTAGACCTATTGCACTCTGTAACGTGGTGTATAAGATTATTACGAAGTTGATGGCTGAGAGACTCAAATCTTGTTTGCCAATGATTATTTCTGAGGAGCAAGGTGGCTTTGTGGCGGGGCGGAAAATTCTGGATGGGGTGGTGATTGCGTCTGAAGCCATTCATTCCATGGCTACCTCTCAGGATAGGTCTATGTTTATCAAGTTGGATATGGCCAAAGCTTATGGCAGAGTTAAATGGAGTTTTCTTCAAAAGATTCTGCTGGCCTTTGGTTTTTCCTCTGATTGGGTGAGTTGGGTTTTGAGTTGTGTGACTTCTTCCTCCTTTTCGGTTATTGTGAATGGGGAACCTTCTGAGCTTTTTGGGGCTACTAGGGGCCTTCGTCAGGGGGATCCGCTCTCTCCTTATTTGTTTATTATTTTGGCTGAGGGGCTTGGCCATCTTCTTAAATCTCAGGTTTCTCATGGCTTGATTCATGGTTGGCGGTGGGGGATGGGCTTGCCTACGCTTTCTCATCTCCAATTCATGGATGATACCTCTCTTATGGGACTGGCTCGTATTAGGGAGGTTGATTCCTTTAGGAAAACTTTGGACATCTACCTTGCGGCTTCGGGCCAGAGAGTCAATGAGCAAAAGTCTTCTATATTCTTCTTTAATACTCCTCAAGCTATCCAGCGTCGGATTGCTGCTATTCTGCGGTTTCAAATTGGGTCTCTTCCCTTTGTCTACTTGGGTATTCCTCTTGCTGTTGGCTGTCAGCCCAGATCCTCTTGGCAGCAATTGCTTGATAAGCTTAGGCGGAAGGTTACTCATTGGACTCATGGTTGGTTGTCTTCTGCAGCTAGATTGACTCTTCTCAAGTCTGTTATCTAGGCCCTTCCCATCTACAGGTGCTTTGTTCAAGCGGCTCCTATGTATTTCCTTAAGGAATTTGATGCTCTTTCTCGTCAATTTCTTTGGAGCGGTAATTTGTTGTCTTCAAAATGGAGCCTTGTTAAGTGGGAATCGGTGTGTAGACCTAAGCAGGAGGGGGGTCTTGGTTTACACTCTGCTATTTTGAATGGGAAAGCTCTTGCTGCTAAGCTTTATTGGCGCTGGTGCACCCATCAGCACCAGTTATGGGCTCGTATTCTCAACCTTAAATATCTTCGGGGTGTTGCTTCTTTTGAGGTCCCTCGCTATCCTCTGGAAGGGGTTGGTTCTATGATCTGGCATACTTTGAAAGTGGGGGTGCAGTTGATTAAGGATGCTCTTTTTTGGATTTGCCATTCGGGGTCACAGGCTCTTTTTTGGTCAGATTCCTGGGATGGTCACCCTCCTATTCTTTCTTCTTTTCCTCATCTCCAGCCTCTTTCTGAGGTTTTTAGTGCAGCTGGCTGGGATACTGTGGAGCATTATAAGGTGGCGCAGCATGATGGTTTGGTTCTACGTTTTCGTTGGAAGCACCCTTCTGAGTGGCCACCAGGAGGGTTGGAGGGGGATAGGCGTGAGCTTTCCCAACTTTTGGCTTCCCATGCTTGTAATTCTTTGAGAGGACCTGATGTCTTGGCTTGGGATGGTTCAGACTTGTCTGGAAAGTACTCTGTGGTTGCTGGTTATAAACAGATTAGTAGGCAGTTGTTTGGGGGCATTGAGGTCCCTTGGTGGAAGCAAGTTTGGCACAAGTTGTCATGGCCCAAGTGCAACTTCTTTATGTGGTTAGTGGCTCAAAATCGGTGTCTCACTTGGGATAATTTATGTAAACGTGGTTTTCAAGGCCCCTCTATGTGTGTTTTGTGTCACGGCTGTGAAGAGAGTGTATCCCATATCTTCTTCCAATGCTCCTATGCTAGGGAGATTTGGCACTTCTGGTGGGGGGTGTGGAATACGGCCTGCTGGCATGTTTCCTCTTTGGTGGAATTTGGGGAACGATGGGGCAGGGCCCCTGTTTCTACTTCCTTTCTCCAGGCTGCTTGGGCTATTGGGCCTTCTTTTATTATCTGGAATCTTTGGTTGGAGAGGAATAGGTGGATCTTTCAGGATTTGCGGCTGATGGCTCCTCACCTTTGGAGGAAAATTTTACACTCCTTAGGAGAAACTATTGTGGCTAAGTGTGATATGACTATGCGGGTGGACCCGCGGGATGTTGATTGTTGTAATCGTCTTCATCTTCCTCCTCCGCAATGACAACTCATGCGTAATAGATGTAGGCATCCTACCCCGAAGGTGAATATTGTTAGAACGTCATCTTCCTCCTCCGCAACGACAACTCATGCGCAACAGATGCAGGCATCCTACCCCGAAGGTGAATAGGGAGGGAAGATGGACCCCTCCTCCCTTGGGAGTCCTAAAAATCAACTCGGATGGCTCTTCTCGTGGTAATCCTGGTCATGCTGGCATTGGAGGTGTGGGCCGTGATAGCTCTGGAGATGTTCAGTTTATTTTCTCTGTGTATAAGGGTCTTCATACGAATAATCTTATGGAGGCTCAGGCTATTTTAGTGGCTGTGGAGCGGGGCAGTCAGTTGGGATGGCGAAGGATCATATGTGAGTCTGACTCCCAGGTTGTGGTGAACTTACTGAAAAGGCAGTATATGGATAATGTGAGCTGGCAGTTGGCTTTGATTGTTGAACAAATTCTCACTCTCTGTGCATCTCTGGAGCATGTTACTTTCAATCATATTCCCCGTGAATGGAATGGTGTGGCTGATTGCTTGGCTAAATGGGCTTCTGATCATATGCATGATTGGAATTTGGTGGATCGGGGCCAACTACCCCCGGATTTGTCTCATCAATTGGATCACTTGGTTGAACTTGATAGGGCCATTTAATGCCCTTGCTTTGTAACGTTTCCTTGGTTTAATAAAATTTTTACCCCTTTATGTTGACACTCATCTACTAGAGAATGCACATTAGGGCATTGTCTATCAGAATCTAGCTACACTTTACTTGCTTAATAACAATTTGGTGCAATATGTTGGTGTAATTATATAATTGCACCTTATATTAAGTTTACTTAGGCAATTTCATTTATTTTCTTGGGCATATTAAGAAATAAGAGCACATGTCAACTACCTTAATTGATGGTATTCTTTGCCACCTCTAACTCATTCATTCCCTGATTAAATGTTGTAGGTGCCACATCTCCCTCATCAAGTTGAGTTCCCTTGACACCTTTGCTCCTACATATTCAGTCAAACCACATATAACTACAGCTAACACAACCTCTCTAGGACACTTGTCACCTTGACTTGTCCATTCCAAAGTCTATATATTGTAGTTTATTTCCTTTGATTTTCATTTTGAATACAAATATTAGAATTTTGTCATTCTTGTTCTTGTTTGCATTTGAATTAGTGTCATCTTCTTATTTTGGTTCCTAGGTTTATTTAATTATTGCTAGTTGTTTATAAAACCTAACATGGTATCAGAAAAAAGTAGTTTCAATGTCAATTAATTCAATGTAGGATATTGTTCATGATTCTTTCACTTAGGATTTATAGTCTTGTAAATTGGGTGTTTTTCTATTGCTCATTATAGGATTCCATTGGGGAAGAAATAAATAGTCTCGTTGCATTCAAAAGGGTCAAATTAACTAAGATAGGCTTTTGTTTCATCCTCATTGGACACCATGAAGTCAATTTAGCCTAGATTTACTTGTAGGGTTTGAATTTGCAGTTTACAAACAGCTTGATTTTCAAAGCACTTCAGTGCCAAAAGAACCTCACCATTGCATCCCAAATGGCCAAAAACCTATAAATTGACTGTCAATTTGTCCAACTTGGAGCAGTTGCAAAAGAGGCAATAAAATTTACCTAGAGTCATCATACAACCTCCCTGGCAAAGATTTTTTCAAGCATCATCCACTATATCAAATTGTTGTAGTTTTTGATCTAGAAGATCAACTTCAAAGGCCCATGACTTGTTCATATAGAGGTATTTTTTCAATCAATTTTTTTGAAATGGGTCAATTTTTCAATTATTTCGTAGTGATGCAATTACTTTAATGCTTGTTGCTCACAACACCCATTTTGTCCAAAAAACTCAATTTGTAAGAGATTTAGTTATTTGTATCTTTCTCATACAAACTCCTATCAACTACCCATTTTTAAGTGTGATTTTCCGAGTATTACACCATGGTGCCCTTTTTTAGATCCAGCTTTGCATCACAATCGTCCTTTCAGCTTTGTCTCACTTTCTTGAAATTAAACAATCTGGAAAAACAAAGTAGATATTGTATATGCACTAATTTATACTACGGGTGTTTTAATTAAGTTATTCTGAGGGGGTTGCTAATGCACACACACTCAACTTATAAAGTGCCATCACATGTACTTGTCTTGAGGGGCTTACACATGGGCATTTTGTAATCAATGAACTCAAATAATGGTCCAAATCTGCTAGGGGGTAATCTATCTAAGTCACTAGGGTTTATCAATTCATCCTTTTGTCATTACCTCAAAAAAATAAAACTATAAGTCTTGTCAACACAATCTTGAAGCATTATAGATGGATTCACCTCTTGCCCCATCTCTATAGGCTTGTTCTTGAACTAGGTACTCATTTGGTAGGAATCCAATCACATGAACTTGGATCTAGGTGAATGAAGAAAATTAAATTGCAAAATAACACAGAGGCAACATGTCAAGCCTTGATTAATGGGATTTTTGCCACCTCCGCTTTATTCATTCCTTAAATTGTTAGGTGCCAGATCTGCCTCATCAAGTTTAGTTCTCGACACCTTTGCTCCTACAAGTTGAGTCAAACCATAGATCATTATGGCTAACTCAACCTATCTAGGACATAGCCTATTTCATTTCCTTTGATTTTCATCTTGATTACAAATACTAGAATTATTAACATTCTTGCTTTCATTTGCATTTGAATTGGTGTCATCTTCTTGTTTTTTTATCCTAGGTAGATTTAATTATTGTCAGTTCTTTATTAAATCTAACACAGTATCAGCATGGGTTCAATTGTCAGAGAACAAAGGCAATGTTGTTTAAGTATGTTGATGTCCCAATTCAAACACAACTCATCAAGTGTGAAACTCCATGCCAAGTTTTGGAGGATGGCAAAACATGTATGAGATTATTAACACTTGTCAATTGGTTAACTTGACAGTGGCACTAGGTAGTCTCAAGGCTGAGGATAAGCACAACACCCTCACGTATCTGAAAAGACTTGGAAGAGTATAAAGCCAAGCTCATGGCTCTAGAAGAAGATTTGCGGAAGGATGAGAAGTGGGTGTACACCCTTGTTATAGAGAATCTTCTCGCACCATGCAATAATTTCTAGACTCTCATGTAAGACAATACTAAAACCATGAACATGTCATAAGAGGATCTCAAGAAACTCCTATTGGCAAAAGAACAAAAGTTGAAATGCTTGAATCTACTTGGATTGGCATCCCCACAAGCACTTGTTTTTACATTAATGGGCTCAATTGTTTAGAAGGAGAATTTTCACAAGAAAAATGAGAGGAATGAGATGAACAAGAACTAGGATAAAGGATAAAAACAGCAAGATAAAGGAAACAAGAATGTAGATAAAAACAAAAAACAATCTTCTAAGCAAGTTGAGAAGTAGGAGTTGAAGTTTAAGCACATTCTCTTTGGAAGCAAAAAGTATGCAAGTAATAGTAAATCTGAGTGTCTAATTTTGCTTGCAAAACAAAAAGTAGGAAAGAGAGTAGATGGATACTTTGAGGAAGTTGCTAAGTCATCTACTTCAAGTGACTGATGCCGGTTGCATGATACCGTTGATTGGTGCTACTACAAAGGCATCATATTGGATTCTTGATATGTGTGCTCATACACACATTAGCCATGACAAGGACAATTTTGTTTCTTGAAACAAGAAGGTAGCAGTTAGAATATTGTGGTTGGCAATGGTTGTTCAATAGTGGTGCTTGGTGTGGGTACTATGAAATTCAAGAATGGCTTCTTTCACAACATTTTATATGCTCCTAAGATGGCAAAGAATCTTTTTTCAATGCGACAATTTGCTGCATAAGGGTGCAAGATTGAGTTTCTAGGAAATCAATGCTGGATTAAAGATCCGAGGAAAAAATTATTTGCCACTGCAACTGGTATTTCAAAGGATACTAGTGGATCTTTGAAAAAAATTACCATCGGGAAAATCAAATGTTGATTTCAACAATGGATGATGTTAGTCATTTGTGACATGAGAGGTTGGGAAATTTGAACTACCAAAGTTTTGCTTTCTTAAAGAGGCACAATATGGCAAGTGATATTTTGTGTATCACTACATCCAAGGGTGTTTGTGAAGGACGTGTATAGGAAGCATCACAAGAAACACTTTGAGAAGACAATTGCATGGTTGGTGCTTGTGAGTTGATGAGTCCACAGCAAGTAAATTCACATAGTGGTTTGAAGTATGTTTTGGTTTTGGTCTAAGTTACCGGATTCGTACCCACAGGCCTCGAACCCGGTTCGAGTGCGAACCCGGTACGGGTTCGCCTGTGGGTACGCGCTGGGCATGCACCCTGTGCGTACCCAGCGCGTACCTTGCCCAAAGGTACGCGGACCTGGGGGTACCAGCCGCGTACCCGGGCGAACCACTAAGAACCCACGGCCCAACACTTAAAAAGTGGGCCCAAAAGTTTTAAAAAAACAATTTTTTAATTTCTATTTTACCTCTTAACCCTAAAACGACCCAATATGAGGCCTTTCAATACTAAAACATTTCATTTTTACCTCTCATTTTGCTCTCTCCATATTTTCTTTCCATCTTAGCATTTTGAAGGGAGGTGATTGCATTTGAAGGAGATCGATTGTGGAGTGGCAAATAGCTTCTACAAAGGAGATTTAAGTGTTCAAGGTATGCATTTAAACCCTATTCTTCAATCTTTTGATGAATTTTTTTAAGTTTCTTAGTTTTTGATGAATTTTTTCAAGTTTGTGAATAAGTTTTTCAAATATATTTTTTTTTTTTCATTTTTTTTAGAGATTGCAACAATGGCCAGTAGTCAAAGTTCAGTGGGTGGGGATGGAAGCCAAAAGTTCAAAATTGATAAAGGATCTCCTTTATGGAGACATACCACACGAATTTCACAAATTCCTGGAGGTGGGGGGTTTGTTTGGAAGTGTAATTTTTGCAATGTACAATATAATAGCTCCTACTACCGAGTGAAACTTCATTTTATGGGCCCTGGTGGTAAAGGGATTAATATGTGTGTGGGCCCAGATAAGAAGGGGTTTTCTGCTGTACAAATAGCAGCATTTATAAAAGAACAAGAAGATGCTGACAATTCGGTTGCAAGAGGAAAACAAACTAGTTATAGTTCCGGAAAGAAAAAAACAACATTACCCACTTAGATAGTTAGGCCCTCTAGACATCCCTTCTTGTCTATACCCTCTACGGAAGAAGAAGATGAAGAACCAGAAACCACCACCCGCAAGAGAGGTCCATTAGAGAAGGCATTTAAAATGGAGGCAAGAGATATTGCTGAAGAAAAAATTGCACGTTGCCTCTATGCCAATGGTCTTCCATTCAACTTGGTGAGATCACCATATTGGAAGGACATGGTGTCAGCAATAAATAGTGCACCTCCTGATTTCACAAGTCCTGGGTATGAAAAGGTGCGTACCACCTTATTGCAAAAAGAGAAGAAATATGTAGAGGCCCAACTAAAACCAATTAGAGATTCTTGGGTTGAAACAGGTGTATCTATTGTTTCCGATGGATGGAAAGATTGCAAAAACCGTCCATTGATTAATGTTATTGCAGTGTCCCCCAAGGGGGCAATGTTTTTGAGGGCGGTTGACTGTGAAGGGGAAGTGAAAGATGCAGAGTTCATTTCCAGGATTCTCATTGACTCCATAGAGATGGTGGGTAGTGAAAATGTTGTCCAAGTAATTACGGACAATGCAAAAGTTTGCAGGGCTGCAGGTGCTTTGGTAGAGGCTAGATATGAGCACATCTTTTGGACACCGTGCACCGTACACTCCCTCAATTTGGTGATGCAAGCAATTGGCAACCAAATAGAGTGGGTGAAAGAAATATACCAGGAGTCTGAGGAGATCCAGATGTTTGTGACAAACCACCATATGTCACAAGCAATTTTCAGAACTTTTTCAACATTGGAATTGTTGAAGGTAAATTTTAAAATTTAATTTATTTAGTTTCATTTATCATTTATGTCATGTTTTACATAATTGAATAAAATAATTTTTTGCATTATTTACATATTTTAAATGTGTTATTAACTTACTATTAACATGTTCTTAGGTTGCCGAGACCCGGTTTGCATCTCACACAATTGTTTTGAGACGACTTGTGAAGGTGAAAGATGCATTGAGTCAAATGGTTATTAGCAACCAATGGGGTATATGGAAGCAATCAAATTCAGAGAGGGCCCAAAAAGTCAAGGCATTGATCTTGAATGACGATTGGTGGGATCGTGTGAATTATGTATTGGAATTCACCGAACCTATCATGTCTATGCTTCGGTTTGCTGATACAGATGAACCATGCTTGGGGGATGTCTATGATAGCATGGACACAATGTTGGAAAAAATAAAAATAGAAATACAAAAAAAAGAGAATGATCCTGAAGACACCTTGTACAAAAGGGTGGAAGCAATTGTTCTTCATCGTTGGAACAAGATGACAACTCCATTGCACCTCCTTGCATATGCCCTATCTCCGAGGTACTATACCACTGAAGTACTTTCTATCCCAGGGAGAATACCGCCATATAGAGATTCTGAAGTTGCTAATGGGTATAAGACGGCATTTAGTAGAATGTTCAGTGATCCAGAAGTGCATGCAAGTGTCATGAGAGAATTTGGAATGTTTGTCACAGGAAAATCAAAAAATCATACCGCTTCTGTTGCTAGAGACCAATACAAAATGGATGCTCTTACATGGTGGTACCTCCATGGTCAAGATTATATGTACCTCCAACCTCTTGCAATCAAGATCCTCTCACAAGTTTTTTTTTTTTGCCACTTGTATTGTAAAATTTAACACTTAACATTCTTGAATTTATCTTGCATTTTTATTTTATTTTTAATTTTGTTGGTTTTCTCTCCAGGTTGCAAGCTCTTCTGGCTGAATGGAATTGGAGTACATACTCCTTTATCCACTCAGTGAAGCGTAACCGGTTGGCTGCAAAAAGAGCTAAAGACTTAGTGTATATTCATTCCAATTTGCGTCTTCTGTCACGTAAGGATCCTCAATACAGGCAGGGGGCAGCGAGGCTTTGGGATGTAGCACCCGAGTCTACTGACTTGGATGCAACCATTCAGGATCTTGCTAGAGCCACTATGGATGATGTGGGTGATATTGATGACATATCACATGGTGTTGGATCCACTTTGGGTTCAAATGATGATGATTTTGAAGTTGAAACCGCTCAAAATCCAAGTCATGATGATTCTGACAATCCTTTTGATGATTGATGAGCACTTGAACAATGAACATTGAATCATGTTTCAATGTTTCATGAACTACATTTTGTAATTCAATAATTTTATTTGAATATTTTTCAACTATCAATTGGCATTTAATATTTATCTTTGGCATTTGGCATTGATCAATGATCAAGTATCATACTATGAAATGATTTAGTTTTACAATTCTCTATATTTCTCTTATTTTTTTGTATATATAATACATATATATAGATTTATAATATATTAAATTATTAATATATATATATATATATACACGCGTACCCATACGTACCCAAACCCCTAAAAAAATTTTGCCCGTACCCGCATCGGGTTCTCTTACCAGAACCCGTCCCCGAACCCGAACCGGTAACTTAGGTTTTGGATGATGACTTTACTAGGAAGACTTGGATTTACTTTTTAAAGACGGATGAGGTGTTATCTACCTTCAAAGTCTTCAAAGTAGAAGTGCAAAACCAATTTGGTAGAAAGATCAAGAAGTTGTAGTCAGATAATGGCATTGAGTATTTCAATAAAGCATTCACAAACTTCCTTGAGCAACGTGACATTTATGAGTGAATTGACAGCTCCTCATCCTTCACAACAAAATGGGGTATTTGAAAGAAAGAATTGTACACTTGTGGAGATGGCTAGGTGTATGTTGGAATTTTGGAAGTTGCCTAAGGTTTATTGGTAGAAGCAATAAACTATGTTTGTTATATTGTCCCTAGGGTGCCACCATAGGTTGTGAAGGAAGTGACTCTTGAGGAGAAATAAAGTGGAAGGAACCCTTGCTTGTCTCACCTCAAAGTCTTTGGGTGTGTTCCATATCGCATATCCCTAACGAGAATAGGAAGAAACTAGATGTGAAGAGTTAGAAATGTGCCTTTGTTGGTTATAGGGAAGAATTCAAAGCCTAGAAACTATGGGATCTAATGATGAAAAAGGCACTCATTTGTAGAGATGTGGCATTTGATGAAGGGATGAGTGGATTAGATGATAAGTAGACTACGATTCCCAATCTACCTACTCCTGATGCGTGTTCTCTCACCAAGGGTTCCTTGTTGAACTAAAGGAATGCAAATTAAGGGGTAATGAGAGTACACAAGACACGCCCAAAGCCTCTAGCAATGGTAGCAAAATGCCTAAATGGTCAAGGCAAACCCTTTGTGATGCTTTAGTGGAGGTTGATGTTTCAAATACTACAAAGACAAGACATTAGTTTGCAAACCATGCCTTGATGGCTAAGGTACAAAACTTGAATGATCTGAGGACATGCAAGGAAGCCAAGGGCAATCTGCATAAGGAGAAAGCAATGCAAGATGAATATGGTTCTCCAAGGAAGAATTCAACTTGAGAGTTGTGTTAGCTAACAAAAGGTAAGAATGTTGTTGGTTGAAAGGGGATCTAGGGGCAATTGAGAAATATAAAACTAGACTCATTGCCAAGGGGTACTCACAAACTGAAGGCATTGACTACAATGAAACATTTGATCCAATTGCAAGCAGTTCTTGCAATTACAACAAAGTATAAGTGGCATATGCATTATTGTCAAGGACATTTCTTCATCTTCATGCAATAACCTCTTGGGTTATTGTGAGGAACATTTGGTTTGAAACAAGCACCTCAAGAGTAGAATTAAAAGATTGGTCAATATCTTCAAGAGTTGGGTTTTAAAATCTTTGTTAAAAAGCCCAATATGTATGTGAAGAAGACTGATCAAGATATTTTCATTATTGTTCTCCATGTGGATGATCAGATTTTGACAGGGAACAATGTTGGTTTGATTGTTGAGAAAAAAAAATTAGCCTTGCTGTTTGAGGTGACACATTTGAGGTCGCTTCACTATTTTTTGGCTTTGCAAGTTTGGCAGGAATAGGACAGGTTTGTTGTCTCTTAGTCAAAGCATGCCAAACTGTTATTGATGAGATTCCAAATGGGGGATGCAAAAGTTGCCAAAACCCCATGTACTCCCAGTATTAAGTTGACAAAGGATGCAAGGACAAAAGAGGTGGATCCTATAGAATATCAAAGACTTGTGGGAAGCTTATTGTATCTTACCCCCACTCGTCCTAATATTTCTTTTGTCATTGGATTGGTGAGCAAGTTCATGTAAGCACCATAGCAAAGTAATTGGAAAGTTGCAAAGCATATATTGCAATAAGCGAAGGAGACTTTGGATTTTATTGTATCTTACCCCCACTCATCCTAGTATTTCTTTTCTCATTGGACTGGTGGCCAAGTTCATGCAAGCACCACAGCGTAATCATATGAAAGTTGCAAAGCACATATTGCAATAAGCAAAGGAGCATTTGGGTTTTGAAATTGAGTTTAAAAGATGCAGTGAATGCATTCTAAATGGCCATACAAATTCCAATTGGGTAGATCTTGATGATAGGAGGTCTACTTTGTGATATGACTTCATATTGGGAGATTCATTGATCTCGTGATCTTCCAAGCAGCGAACTATTGTTTCAAAACCAACAACAAAGGTAGAGTACATTGGACTAGCTTAAGTGTTGAATGAAGCAATGTGGTTTGCGATGTCCCACTTTATTCCTTGATATCAAAACACCATCCCCCACCCACGTGAGAATAAGAGATCGCAGCAATTAAATGTTTTAGAAGGGCAGCAATTTAATCAAGGCAAGAGCAGTGATCTTTTGGAAGTTAAAATATATTTAATTAAAATAAATTAAGAAGTTTAGGCCAATGGTCAACGGAATGGGTATGACTCTTTGCACATAAAAGATTGGGGAAAAGGTGTGACGACTCCTAGAAATAGATATTAAAGAGGAGTCATTCTTATCAATTGAACATCAATGGGAAATCAATCAAGCGATGAATCGAAATCAATTAGAAATCTGGATAAAGCAACAAATTGGGAAAAACGAATAAGAATTGGAAATTATAAGAGATCTACTGGATTAAATTTTATTGGCAAGTATATATTGGGAAGTGAGTTTAAATATAATTATTAATATATATATATATATATGAAATATACCGGACCAATTTTTTCAAAATTTTCAAGGCAACTTACAATGAGTCAAGCACCCGTTAAGGTTAGTCAGAAAACCAAAACGATGCTGAAAGTAACTCTAACCTGAATGTACACCAGGATCCCGATATGGGCAAGGTGTGAGCATTGGTCAGAGGGTCTCAAAAGTAAATGCTGGAAAGAAACTCTAACCACGAGATGCGCCGGCGAACGACGAGCATTCGGTCAGAGGGTCCCTATCTATTGCAATACTGGAAAGTAGCTCAACACCAAGCATGTGCTACTCAGTCCATGATGGACAAGAGGCGACCATATGGCGGAGACTTGAATTTACAAAGCAAGTTAAGAAACTAGGCGGCAAGCCAGCCTCTTCCACTTATTCAGTGGGTGATTACAAATACTGAAAAGAACAAGAAAGTGAAAGATGCTGACAGTACTACTGTTCAGCTTACAATATCAGAAATTTAGATGTTAAGCACAAGATTTGAGTGTCATCCGCAGCTGCAACAATATATATGATATTCTCAATGTTATCAATGCCTTTCCTCTCAAGAACAAGCTCAAATGATAGTTTTATAACACGCTGTTATGACAGACCCAAGACTGAAAACTGTTATCAGCAATACAGTAACTCAATGAAATGCTCACCACACACTCACCACTCAACCAATAAGCATGAGAAAGGATGCAAATGACTACTAAGAGGATGGCGCCCAAGCTAGACACATGAAACAGACCCAAATTTGAGTTATTTATTTTCTGCTTAAATCCTCCAGCAAGTACAATGGTACGGCCCAAGAGAAGGGGCGATTTTCTCCAATAAATATCAGCACTTGTTTAAAAATTCTGAAACCTTGCAAATGATGGCGCCTTAGCTAGACAAATGCAAATGTAGAACACCCAGAATGCAATCTTTTTGTATTTTTGAATTATAAATGAAAACAGCAGTTTAGCTATGAACTCAGCAACTTCTGAAAATGACATAAAAATGCAAACAACTGAACTACCAATGCAATTAACTCTCTACAAGCATACCTCACTACAAAATGCACTCAAACACAAGAAATATCTCCACTAGGTGCTGTCTCACAAGCACGAAGTCGAGCCAAGCTAGGAGGCATTCATTCCTCGAAGCAATCCTCTCACCATTTCGGCAGCATAACTTTACTCAAGACGTTGGATGATGAAACTGAAGACCAAGACCTCCTTTTATAACTTTGCAAAGGCACACTGGAAGCTTCTAGAAACCCTTTTTTTCAAATTTTAAAGTAACTCCTTTTCCCTCCAAGGATGGCGTCCCCTTTGTCTTGAAGCAATTTGACTTTTTAATTAAAATAATCTTCACCAAGGATGGGCGTACCTTTTCATACATTGATTTTTGACTTAAGAATATAATGAAAAGTCTTCATGAAGCGCTACCCCTCAAAGACCCTCTTTTAAAAACAACATAAGTTCAATTACTAGGCCAAGGTGGGGTCAACAGCAAAATATAACATTATAATGTGACTTAATTAAAATTAATCCAACTTATCTCTCCAAACGAGCCCCAAAGCCAAAGTTGAGCAATCCAACTGAGCATACTGAAGTAGAAGGTTAATCGAGCCGAGACCAACAAGACCACTGCCAGAAATAGAATTTACTAAAAATAGTAAATTCGTGAAAGTGCTCAGAATGCCAAAACGAACACATCACCGAAAAGCACACGAAAAACCCAGAAGGAATCCGCAATTCAAACGCCAATCCGTGAGCACAAGAAACCACCAGCCAAGAAACCCTAATTTCACCACCGGAAAGCCTACGGGTCTCCAGAATAGGCTAACGGTAAATCAGAAGAAGTCATGCTCGAGAAGGGGACATTACAATATATTCATGCAAAAGTGATTGTGCAAGTTTTGAAATTAATTAGAAATAATTATATATATTTATATGAAATATATATATATATATATTGGGAAGTGAGTTTAAATATAATTATTAATATATATATATATATTCATGCAAAAGTGATTATTGCAAGTTTTGAAATTAATTAAAAATAATTATATATATTTATATGAAATATATATATATATATATATATATTGGGAAGTGAGTTTAAATATAATTATTAATATATATATATATATATATATATGTATGTATGTATGTATTATACACGATCATGCAATAATGATGCTTGCAGCGATTATTGATCCTTATAAGTGTTAGTGTTTGTAGCTTAGGGAGATATTTTCTCCTAAGTAAAAATTAAGATAAACTCCAAGGCAAGTCGGCCTTGTGTCACAAATTATATTTTATATTTTTCTATTTTCTCTAGAGGCCGACCTAGAGAAGAGGTCGCCCCAATTTGTATATATACAAGGTGAAGAGCATTCATTTGATCATCAATTCACTCTCTCTTCAATTCACATTTCTACAGAGCAGAAGTTCGCCCTTCAGCAGCAGATCAGATTTCAAGAAGAAATATATTCATTTGTGTCTTTGCATCAAGGAGAGATGCTACTAGTTATTGTATGAGATTTGCCCCTGTATGAGGCTTGAGTTGTAAGCAGATTTCTGCTCTTATTCATCTGATATATATATAATATAAGAGAGGTCATTTCTTCTTGGGTTTTTCTCCCTCGTGTAGGAGGGTTTTCCCAGGGTAAAATGTGGTGTTCATTGTCTATGTGTTGCATTTTCTGTTTGCTTACATTTCTGATCTAACACTAACATGGTATCAGAGCGGATCTAAGAAAAGATCTGATCAGAATTGTTTAAGCAAATTGTAGGGTAACAGGAACAAAGAATGCATCTTCAGATTTCACTAAGTCTCATGCCCACCTTGAAGAAAAATATGAGAAGTCTTCCTTTGAAGTTTTCTAGGGTTAGTTTTCCTTATTGCAACTACCTACACAGTAAAAAGAGATGAAACTGAAGACAGTCAGCAAACTAAGGATAGCCATGACAAAGACAAGTTAATACTACAAGTGAGTATCGACAGGAACAGTGTTAGGTGTGGTAAAGGGGAAAATGTCACAGGAAACAGTGAAAGTGATGTGCAGCACTGTGGAAAAGAGGACAGTCAAACTGTTATGGCAACCTTAAGAGTCAGCCCTATGAACAAGGGCAGACCTATGATGAATACTGTGCAATCTTCCAACTGTGAAGTGACAGTTTAAATGTATGACAGCCATGAGATTAAAAGGCAGAGGACAGCGTATAGAAGATGGCATGATCTTGGCATCAGATTAATAACAGTTTGGTGAAGTTGCATGAGACTCAACACAGTGCTCATGGGCAGAAATGTAAGATAGTCCCATGAGGAAACTGGGCATGTCAAGCCTTCAACATTCATGAAAGGCCACGATCAATCAAGAAACATTGAGCATGTGAAGAATGGACAGTTACTAAGAAATGATAATGCCTATGAAGCTATGATAGCTCAGTGAAGAAGCTTTTCACAGTCATGTGGCTGTTAGTAAATGAGAAAAGAACATTTCAAAGATGTACATTATCAAAGAGCCCAAAACCCTGCAACCTTGAAGTTTGCTATTAAATGTTAAGAGTTTTCTTAACAAGGATGAAACTCAAAAGGAAGTAGACAGATGCCGATGCAAGTTACAGATGAAGAGCTGGAAAGAAGAGCTAAAACAAGCTGAAGAGTGGGCTGTATTATTATCAGAAGAGTTAGAATCAATGAACTGGTACCACTACAGCAAATCTGAATCTTTAAGTGCAAAGATCAGGAAAGAACAATTGGTGGATTGTGAAGAAGATTAGACAATAAAGAGATAAGTATTTTATACCTTTGAATAATGTTCATGAATTTTATGTAGTTAATAATAACTCATGCATTAACATTGGGAATAGTGAATCATGTATGCTTCTAGCATTGGTCTGTATATTTTTATTTATTTATTTTTCAGAGTAGTTTGACTCTATAAACTATTATTAATCTCTCTAAGATCCTTCTACGACGGATCAAGGAGCAAAAGTTGATGAGAGATTGCATAAGGAATTAAAGGGGGAAAGAGCGTGATGCATCCTGTGAGGAAGTCATGCCAGCTGAAGAAATGAACACACGTGGAGAATAGCTTGCAGCCTTGGGACTGAGTTGGTGGCACATAACTCTCATGATTCTTCACTGAAGACATCTCTCGGGGGCACAAGGTTGGGTCAACCTTGGATGGAGAATTTGCATCAGCAAAGAAGATTGAGAAAGATGAAGACACTAAACCTATTCAGATTGTCGACACTAAACCTATTCAGATTGTCATTGCGATCAGCTACTTCGAAGAGGAGGAAATGACATTCAAAGGGAGTCTGACAAACCAACAAAGGAAATCTTGGACGAGGAGGTCAGAAGATTGATGTGAGTACTTGGAGCTTCAAAGGGAGTCACATCATCATGAAGATTTGTTGTAATGTATATTTCTCTAAGACAGAGAAATATGAGGTGAAAGCCCTTGTAGTGTATATTTCTCTAAGATGAAGAAATATGAGGTGAAAGCCCTTGTAATGTATATTTCTCTGAGACGGAGAAATATGAGGTGCGAGCCCTTGTTCATCTCTAAGACTGAGATGAGACGTCATGTTGAGAGACTCCATGACGACATCACGTTGAGAGACTCCGTGATGGACCCTTGTACTTGTGTTTCTTTTCACACATGGGAGTAGCCATGGTGGACGTCATGTTGAGAGACTCCATGACAACATCACGTTGAGAGATTCCGTGATGGACACTTGTACATGTGTTTCTTTCCACACATGGGAGTAGCCATGGTGGACGTTGTTCTGGAAAGTTCTTACTTTCATATTCACAAAAACATAAAAAGTTACATAATATATATAAGAGACAAGTTACTGTAGATATTTAAGATATCTATCTACCTACTAGTTACTGTAGAAATAGTAACCAAAACTAAACTAAACTAAATAAATACATTCTAATATTGACCATTAATAATACAATAATAATATTATTCTAACACCCTCCCTCAATGGTCAATCCGTCAACAACACCAAGTTGCCCCCTGAATTTTACAAACTTATCCGAGCTCAAAGACTTGGTGAGAATATCTGCAGTCTGATCCGTTGTTGGAACATACTGCAGCTGAACTGATCCGTCTTCTACCAGCTTGCGGATGTAATGACAATGAAGCTCAACATGCTTGGTACGTTCATGGAAGATCAGATTTTTGGCCAGTTTGAGCACCCCTTGATTATCAGTGTACAAGGCTGAAGATCCTGCTTGTGACATATACATGTCAGAAAGCATCCTGCAAAGCCAAACTGCCTCACATGCTGCTTTAACAGTTCCTCGATACTCTGCTTCAGTCGAGGAAAGAGCCACTGCCTATTGCTTCTTGCTGGTCCATGTTACAACACCGGTACCCAAACTGAATACATACCCAGAAGTAGATTTTTTGTCATCCACTGAACCTGCCCAATCTGAGTCTATGTAACCAATCAGCTTTGGATCCTTGCATCTTCCATAGAGAATGCCATAATCGGAAGTGCCCTTAACATATCTCAGCACTCGCTTCGCTGCAATCCAATGATCAGCTTTTGGAGCTATCGTGAAGCAAGAAATGTAGCTCACTGCAAAACTGATGTCAAGTCTAGTTGCAGTGAGGTAGATGAGACTACCCGCTAGTTGCCTAAATGTCGTTTCATCGACCGAAGGTGAATCAAGGTGGGCTAACAACTTCAGCCCCTTCTCCATAGGTGTGGAGGCAAGTTTGCAATCCTACATCCGAAATTTGTCAAGCAGACTTCGAGCATACTTAGACTGAGAGATAAAATACTATCAGTTGTCTGCCAAACCTCAATACCCAAACAGTAATGGAGAAGCCCTAAATCTGTCATGTCAAAGGCCTGACACAAATCCTGTTTGATTGCAGCAATCAAATGTGCTGAACTGCCAGTAATGATCAAGTCATCAACATAGATAACAAGAAACAAAATATCATCACCAAAGTGCTTGACATACAAATTATTGTCAGAAGGGCTACGTTGAAAACCATGATCAACCAAGTACTGATCAATCTTGATGTACCATGCACAAGGCGCCTGTTTCAATCCATAGAGTGCTTTCACGAGCCTACATACCTGATGTTCTTTGCTGGCAACCTTGAAACCAGGAGGCTGCGTCATGTAGACTTCTTCCTGCAACTCACTGTTGAGAAAGGCACTCTTGACGTCCATCTGATGAACTGTCCATCCAAATTGGGCTGCAATAGCGAGAAGAAGACGAATTGTGCTCATCTTGGCAGTAGGAGCGAAGATCTCCTCGTAATCAATGCCCTCCCGCTGTGTGAATCCCCAAGCAACTAATTTAGCCTTGTACTTATCCAAAGTACCATCAGCATGATACTTGACCTTATATACCCATTTGCAGCTGATAGGTTTCTTCCCAGGAGGAAGATTAGAAAGAACCCAAGTGTGATTCTTCAAAAGACTATGATATTCGGTCTACATAGCCTTTTCCCACTCTGGAATTCCTTTAGCCTCTGAGTATGTATGAGGCTCATAGATGTTGTGGATGTTGGCCATAAGAGCAAAATTGACTATGTTGGGCTGCTGGCTCTTTCTACGAGTTGATCTACCCCCAATGAGTTCATCATCATGAAGATCGCCGATAGTCTTGGCCCACCACTTAGGCCGACGAGTAGAAGTACCAACATCTAGAATAGGAGAAACAGCATCTCCTGGGATTTCTAGAACAAAATCATTTGGATGTGAGTCCTGAGGAAAATCAGGTGGTGCTATATCATGATCAGTAGACTCCTCATCTTCAGAATCAGAATTCTCTGAAGCCCTCCCATCAGGGGAACCAAGAGGAAGACGAACACCCTCATCAAGAACCTTCATAGGCTGATCCGCAGGACTAGTAATAGGAACAAATGGACCAGTAGTCTCATCAATCACAACATCAAAGCGGAATATGAGACGATCTGTCTCCACATCAATTAACCTGTATGCCTTGTGATTGTCATTGTAACCAGTAAACATAAGTGTCTAGCTCTTGGAGTCCAACTTGGTACGCTTAGCATATGGAATCCATTAATGAGCTATAGTACCGAAGACTTTCAGATGGCCCACCTTAGGCTTACGTCCTGACCAGGCTTCTTCAGGAGTCATCGTCTTAACGGCCCGTGTAGGTGACCGATTCAGGAGGTAGACTGCAATGTAGACTGCTTCAGCCCAGTATTTCTTAGGTACATTTTTGTACTCCAACATAGAACGAGCCATTTTAGTAATGGTGCGATTCCTATGTTCAACGACACCATTTTGCTGAGGAGTGTATAGTGTAGTGAGTTGGCGCTTAATGCCGTGTGTAGCACAAAAAGAAGAGAAGTTAGCTGAACAAACTCCCCCCCATTATCTGACCTTAGAGTGACAATCTGAGAACCTAATTCTTTCTCAACTAAGGCCTTATACTGCTGAAATGTACTAAACACATCTGATTTATGTTTGAGAAAATACACCCACATTTTCCGACTGAAATCATCAACAAATAATAAAAAATACCTGGACCCAGTAACAGAAGGAGTATTCATTGGCCCACATACATCAGCGTGAACCAGTTGAAGTACCTTGGAGGCTCGCCAAGAATCACCATCCGTGAACGATGTCCGATGCTGCTTGCCAGCTTGACAGGCTCCACAAACTCCAAGATTTTGAGTTTGGATCTCAAGTAGACCAGCAACCAAACCCTCCTGAGACAATTGAGAAAGGTAGTGCACATTCAAGTGCCCATAACGCTGATGCCAAAGTTTGTTGATGGTTGTACTCCTGGCAGCCAAAGCGTGCTTCTGAGAATCACCGGAATCAGCAAGTCTGTACAGACCGTGATCCTCAAGTCCCATAGCGATTGTAGTACGAGTCTCCCGATCAACAATGCTGCAGGTGGACGAACTGAAAACAACATCTAACTGGGGAGAATGCCGCATGATTTGACTGACGGAGAAGAGATTATGTTCCATGCCGGGAACATAGTAAACATCAAGAAAGAGTAAATTTTTGCCTCTTGAGTGAATCTGGATAGTGCCCTTACCAGCAACGGTGTACTCTTCGCCTTCTCCAAAAATGACTGAATCAGAGAATGGTTCGAATTGTGTGAACCAATCCCGACGATGAGTAAAATGCCGCGATGCCCCTGAATCGATATACCAGGCAGAAGAAAGTACCGGATCTGCAATTCTCTTGGCCATAAACGCATAGAATGCAGACTCTTTTTGCTCAGTGTGCTCGGCGACATGTGCCTTTTGTTGAGACCCTCCCTACTTCTTTTGTTCAAAAGCCAATCGAATGAGACAATCAACCTTCATGTGACCATATTTATGGCAATAATTGCACTGAACGTTCTTTTTCTTCTTGCTGTCCTGAGAAGAACCAGAGCCTTTCGGCTGAGAAGTTTGCGCCTTCCCTTTGTTCTTAGCAAAAGATTTGGCAAAGAATGCTTGCTCTGTGGAGGTGGAATTGGAACTGCTTCCAAATTGTTGTCGCCATCAATCCTGTTGCAAGAGCTTGTTGCAAAGATCTTCAAATTTGAGATCAACATTGGTGGAGATGATATTCAACGTCTCGATGAAATGCTCATACAAACGTGGGAGACTCTTCAGAGTAATGACCATCATATCTTCTTCCTCTATTTTTCGACCAATAGCTTCCAGCTGATCACGAATGTCCTTAATCTTCGTCAGATGTTCCTATAAGGATATTTTCTCATCCATCATGATGGAAAAAAGCATGTTCTTGAGAAAGAACGTTCTGCTCTTGTCGGAGGTTTCATGAAGGGCCTTCAAGTGATCCCATATTTCCGTAGCAGTTTTGCCAGACGGCACCTAAGGTAGCTACTCATCTGTGACTGAGAGTTTGATAAGCATGACGGCTTCCCGGTTGCATTCATCCCATTTGTCCTGATCCTTTCCGACTACAGCAGGACGGGTTGAGTTCCCCAAAATGACCTAATCGAGACACCGATATTCAAAGATCGTAAGCATTCGCTGCTTCCAGGTGTTGTAATTCTTCCCATTGAACTTCTAGCTGCTTTTGAGCATTATGTTCGTTAGAGATGCCATCATGTACCTCGCGATCAAACTGGTGATGACAAAATAATGCATAGAAAACAGAAACAGGTTCTGCAAGACAAATTCCAAGGCAGAAACCGAAACCCCAGTTGAGATCTCGAAAAACCCATAAGGAATCCGCAATCAGAAAAAAAAATCGACTTGATCTTAAGGGTCAAAACCCTAGCCGAAAGTTCTGGAACCCTAGTTCGCCATGGATGACTAGAAACTTGCAGAAAAACCAGAAAAATCTTCCAGAAATCGCGTCTCCAGCCGCGGCCAAGAAAATAAAAGTCAGCAGAAAACGCATGTGAGCATGAAGCTGGAAAAAAAAACGCAAGTTATAAGTCTGAAAAAAAGACAAAATCGCATCCTTCTTTGATCGGCTCCCATCCAAACCAGATGAAAAATGCGCTTTCAGAAGACAGAAAAAAAACGTGTGCGGGAGTTTGCAAGTTACGCGTCTTCAAAGGAATGAAAATCGCGGCCAAAGAAATCAAAATGCATTTAGAAAATCTGAAAATTGTGGCTAAAAAACGTGATTTTATTTGAAACACGATTGAAAAAAAAAAAACGTCTTTTGCAAAGAACGCGCGCCAGATGAGGAAAAAATCGCAATTTGAAGCTCAGAAGATAAAATGTGTCCAAGAATGACAAAGTCGCGTGCCCAGGAATGCAGCTCGAATTTTCAAAAAGAGGGTTTCGATTTTCAGTAAGTAGAAACCCACGAAAATCTTCAACTAGAACCCTAAACAGAAAATCCACATCACACACAGACATTTTCAGAAACCCTACTAGCAAAAAAAATCGAATTACGAATTCAGACAGGCCCACGAATTTTTAGGGTTTTTTTTTCTTTACTGCTCTGATACCATGTTCTAGAAAGTTCTTACTTTCATATTCACAAAAACATAAAAAGTTACATAATATATATAAGAGACAAGTTACTATAGATATTTAAGACATCTATCTACCTACTAGTTATTGTAGAAACAGTAACAACCAAAACTAAACTAAACTAAATAAGTACATTCTAATATTGACCATTAATAATACAATAATAATATTATTCTAACAGACGTCATGTTGAGAGACTCCATGACGACATCACGTTGAGAGACTCTGTGATGAACCTTTGAGTTTTCCACAAATGGGTGTAGCCATTGTGGGCGTCATGTTGAGAGACTCCATGACGTAGATATCTGGAAAATACCTCCCTAGCTAAGAGGGAGTGTTAGTTTTTGTAGCTTAGGGAGATATTTTCTCCTAAGTAAAAATTAAGATAATTAATCTCCAAGGCAAGTCGGCCTTGTGTCACAAATTATATTTTATATTTTTCTATTTTCTCTAGAGGCCGACCTAGAGAAGAGGTAACCCCAATTTGTATATATACAAGGTGAAGAGCATTCATTTGATCATCAATTCACTCTCTCTTCAATTCACATTTCTACAGAGCAGAAGTTCGCCCTTCAACAACAGATTACCATCTCTTAGCAGCAGATCGGATTTCAAGAAGAAATATATTCATTTGTGTCTTTGCATCAAAGAGAGATGCTACTATTTATTGTATGAGATTCGGCCCTGAATGAGGCCTGAGTTGTAAGCAGATTTCTGCTCTTATTCATCTGATATATATATATATATAAGAGAGGTCATTTCTTGTTGGGTTTTTCTCCCTCGAGTAGAAGGGTTTTCCTAGGGTAAAATGTGGTGTTCATTGTCTATGTGTTGCATTTTCTGTTTGCTTACATTTCTGATCTAACACTAACAATAAGTAATTATGATTCTTTAATATAAATATGGATAATAGATTCTTATTTGTTTGATTTTCATAAAGCAATCATATTAAGAATTGGCAAGGAAACATGCTAGGGAAGGGCAGTTTAGGTTCACAATGTAATCACACCACCCTAAGTTGGATGGAATTGTCTTAGTTGGATGTTCCTACCACTTGGAGCTAGGAGGGTATGAGCACGCCCTTAGGCTTAATTGTGATGAATAGATTTTTGGCACCCTATTATCCGTTTCTCTCCCATCCCTACCATGATCGGTTATTGCAAAAGAGTCTATAGATTGGATTCAAGTTTAAGTTGTTATTCATTATTTCATAAATGTTAATAGTTCAATTATTCTTAAGTTCAATATCTATTATATAATATACTATGGAATTATTTGTAAAACAATTTTATGTTGTGTAATTGTCCCTTAAGGTAAATTTAGGATTACTCCAAGTAGGGGACATTACAATTGGTATCAAAGCTTTAATCCTGTCCGCTTGCGGGACAAACCTGCTTTAACCGCCATTCAATTAGGATTAACTAGTCAGCCCTCTTCTTAAGTAAATCAAATAAAATAAAATCAAGTAGGCCAACATCGCATTCCTATATGTGTGTACCTTTCACATGTATGCTTTTGTGCATTTATGTGTATGCTCATGTCTTACGAATATCTATGTGTTTGCTACATGCCTGATGTGTCTTCAGCAAGTTTACTCCATGTGTGTTTATGATTACTTTATGCTTAACAATTATGAAAATGTCAAATCTATAAGAGCTTTTAGAACACTGCTATAAAATCTGACAAATGCTTCTAGGGTTGAGACATTTATTCTCGTGTATTTTACCATAATAAAGAAAACAAAATTAGGAAAAGCATGAGGACAAAATAGGGCAAGCCTAACATTTTGGAAGGCATGGGAAAAAGGGAGAGCATTTTATTGAGAAAGACATCCATGTCATCATTGAAGAATTCAATTAAGAATAGAACCTTAAATTAAAATAGGTTCTCAAGAATAGTGATGATGTAAGAAAGGATGTGACTCCTAATGTGAAAAGATGTGGCTCCTAATGTGAAAGGTTGTTACCCTTCAAATGGGAAAGACTATGACTCCTTTATAAAAGGTGGTGACTCATTTATTGTGAAGGGTGGTGACTCCTTCAAGAAATGAATATAAGGGATAAATAAATTCATCACTCATCCATTCATCAAGAAATCAAGCAATCAAAATATCAAAAAGTTTCCCAAGGAAGGAACAATCAATCATAACAACTCAACATAGTTAATGATAAAATCTAACGATATAACTTGATTTTCAAATAGAAATCCATGTGTTGCCATCACTAGTTGTCACAAAAATTTAGGCATAACTAAGATAAAAAGATGGGTTAAGATTATCTTACTTTCAAACTTCGAGATATAAGTGCACCGAGATATCATCTTGACCTAGGATGGTCAAAACCTTAAAATCCCAATAATAACATTAAAGCCCACAAAAATATTCCAAACAATCTACAATGATTTATCTAGAAAATTTGTCTTACCCATAACACCCCATTTGAAACATCATATTATTACCAACATGCCTAGTTGGAATTAGAAATAATAATAAAAATCTAAGTCCAAATTCAACCAAGCTATGATATGCCAAAACAACTCAATTCTTTAGGAACGTACAAATTTGGACTCTCAAGAGATCTTAAGAGAAATGTTGGAAATCTAACGTAGGGTATATTCATCAAGCTTCATGAAGGAGGAACACGATTGTTCTGATGAAGAGTAATTTGCTCATTTTAAACAAGATTATAAAGTACAAATCAAGTCCATACCGTATATGATTCAAACAATGGCGACGCATGGATCTACCTTGTAATCTGCAAAATTGATCTTGTAGGCTTTTCTATATTTGATATCTATAGTAGATCATTTCATCCTAGGGTCTTATTCTCCTAAGTCATCCTTCTTTGTCATGTCCCCAATTTGGCAATGGCGGGAAATAGTGTTTATCAACACTAAGGTGAAATTTAAATATTTTAAATAATAGAATATTAATAAATAAAATATTAAATTATAATAATATTAAATATAAATTTAAATTATTAATAAAATAATATTTAAATTTATATTCTGGCTTGCACGTTGGTTGGGGCTTACCATTTGAATTTCCTAATTTCTTTGCTGGCCGACCTCTTTGGAAGGCATCTTTCAATGTGTATTTATATCGGCCTT